>PVLD010011871.1:0-15636 GCA_004027595.1 Dinomys branickii | reverse complement strand
AAGCATTAACAAAGAGACACAAAGTCGCTCAATAAACTTATAATCATAACTGAATTATAGACAAAGCAACAGAAAACCAACAATATTTGTTGCATTTCATATTGATATCTTCAAATTGTATGCACCAGAGAACACATAAAGACATACAAGATTGATCAAACAATGAGTCATCAACCATTCCTTACCATTCAATGACATAAGTCAATAGTAGAGCCAGGTTAGCCATCCTGCACATATGTATATACATAGATACTTACATACATACATACATACATGGCAGCCTATGAGCATGAAAGGAAGGATCTCATAAAATCATCAAAGACCCAAGAAAAATCAATCCAACAGCGCAAGATGAGGCAAAACGAAATAATATTCGAGTAATAGGAGTCAGTGAAACAGCAGGAGACCACACAAACGATATAAAAAGAATATTTGCTGAAATAATAACAGAAAATTTTCCAAACAAGGTGAAAGATACTGAAGTACAGTTAATCGAGGCATGTAGAACCCCAACGATCCATAATCCAAAGAAAACCACACACAGACATATAATAGTCAAGATCCCAGATATCCAGCAAAAGAACACATTATCTTTGCTACAGGGGTGTGAGGCCAGCCACCCGTAAGCCATGCTTTCCCCGATGTGGCTGGGGTTTGGACTCACGTTTACCTAACCCCAAAGCTGTTCATTCCACTGACGCTGCATGCTGCAGAGGCCGCACTTACCCTCCACACCAAACTGAAATTTGTTCTCAACCTCACCTTTCTCTTCTTTATGATTTTGCCAGAAAAAAAGTCAAATTTCTATTCAAAGGTCAGAGGAGAAACAATTTGCATCAAAGACCATGAGAGGAAGACAGATGCTTCCCTTCATGCAGGATGCTGCAATGTTGCCTGCAGTTTTGCAATGTCTTTGCCATAGACATGCACTCTGAATGAAGCCTGCGGTGGTGACATAGCATCACTTGGCTTGTCCTTCACTGTAAATGTGCCAGGTTTTGCCTCCTAAGCCCTTATGTTAGTTTATTCTGGCTGAAAGGCAGACTGTTGTGGATGGAGAGCAATAGAAAGTATAAAGAAGTGGCAATATGTTTAAAAAGAACCTAAGCACCTGGGCAACAAATCCCACCCAGTGCGAGTCACAGGTAAAAGGCAGAGTTTGGATCACAGGCGTTTATAGAGAAGACCTGGTACAATAAGGCTACTATGCAGATAGAACAACCCCCAGATGTTGATTGACAAGCTGAAGGACCTATTATGAAAGCAGTGACAAGGAGAAGAGGTGGGATTTGATTTTCCCCTTGGCAGTGAGTTTTTGTATTCTCAGGAGTGGGAGCCATATTGAACAATATGGAGGTTACGCCTTCTATCTTCTGTCAGAGCTTCAGTTTGAGGAGAAGAATTAAATTATTCCAGATGTATTAATCATTAGATGACTGGAGTAGCACATAATTGAGTCCTGAGAACATTCATTCATCCATTCATTTCTTCATTTAGTCATTTAGAATGGTTCTTAGGCATCAAGTAATCTATAGTCAGTACTGTTGACATTTTTGGAGGGCTACTCAACTTGGTGCTACTTGGACCTAATGTCAAGAATGTACATGTCCGAATAAAGGCAGTAAGACTACTAATTCCACAGTGTTAACCCACCAGCTAAGTTCTTCCTCAGCTCCTATGACTCCTTCAACCATTTCAATAGACTTCCCATTTATTATGGGAAAAATATGAACTCTTATCTGAGACTAATTTTCTCTATTTGGGAAGCCTTTGCTCACCTCCTAAAGCTCATCTCCTGCCACTCCTTTCCCTTTTCTGCTCCAGTCCCATTACCTTTTCTTTCAATGGTTTTCACCATATTCTTTTCAACCACAGGGCCATAGCACACGCTGCCCCTTCAGCCCAAGTCATCATCTCTGGTTCATGCCTACTTATTGCTGTAAGGTCAAATGAATACTAATTCCTTGGGAAGGGTTTCTCAGTCCACCTGAATGACCATGTCTTCATTACACACTCATATTCTATGTAATGTCACTCATAGCCCTTGTCCCGGTTAAAATTATCATTCATTTACTTATACAAGGACTATATTAATAGCTACCTTTTTATACCAGACCAAACCTCCTTCAAAAGCAAGCACTGTTTTTAGAATAATTTCTATAGTATAATTTATTTACAGCAAGCATATACATCTTAGGTGTACCTTTCAATAAATATTGACAAATTTCTGCAAAAGCTTATAGACATGTTTATTACCACAGTCACATACGGAGCACTTCCCTCTCCCCACAAAATCATACTGTGCTCAGGCAGCTGCTGATCTGCTTTTTCTCCTTACAGACTGGATGTCTCTTCTATAATTTGATATAGATAGGATCATATGGTCTTTTATGCGTGGCTTCTCCCACCCAACATAATGTTTTTGAGTCATCTATGTGGTGTGTGTGATCATAGCCTGTTCTTTTAAATGCTGAGCAAAGCCATTCGCACTGTTTCATTGGAGTTAACTACTGTCCCTCCAGGCAGCCTTCAGCTTCTTGAGGCAGGAGCCACATCTGCTGATATTTCCAGTCCTTGGCACAGGTCTAGGTGAATAGGTCGCCATCGGAAGGGACATAGGCCATTTTCCCTGATCCAGGGCGTGTGAGCGATCACGTTACTCACACTCAGTAGTCAGCCTGACACACACAGGCTTCCTTCACATGCTTCACTAGTGTCTTAGCTACTTTTCTCTCCTTGCTGAGATAAAATACCCAACACCCAGAATTAGGGAAGGAAAGGTTTATTTAGCTTACAGCTTATGGAGGTTTCAGTCTATAATCAGCTGTCTCTGAGGCAGGGTGGCAGGGCATAGGGGCAACGCTTCAAGGCAGCACAAGACAGCAAAAGAGGCAAGAGCGAAATGGGGAGGGAAGAAAGCCTCTTTCCCTCCCTTACACTGTGTGCAAACTACCTGCCCCAGGGCAGGTTTAGTACTCAAACCCGTAACCCCAACGTTGGACCATGAATCAATCACAAACTTTAGAAGCCCACCCCTTGACTGCATGAGGCTTTGGGGGGACATCCAGACACAAACCATAACGACTAGTTAAACTTCTGAGTCCAGGATACCCTAGGAATACTTGCTTTCCTTTAGAACTACTCTGATGCTTTCCAGAGCCAGAGAGAAGTCCTCAGTCACCCTTGGAAGTAAGGTGGTATGGGCAGTGGTGACAGGCAACTGCTTCTGATGTTTTGAGCTTGGACTTCCTCATCTGCTGAATGGAGACACTGATACCTACCTCAAGGGTCATAGGTTGAGTTCAGGTATGTGAAAGTGTTGTGTGACATAGCAGATGTAGTATTGTACAGTGAAAGTTAATTCCATCACTTAATTGCACTTCCTCTGGATTAACTGCTTGTGTTGCCTGAGACATGTAGACCTTCACTTTCTTTCCCATCAGATGAGGAGGAGCTAGTGACCACCAAGGTGCCTTTCGTCTTGCACCATCTTATAGTTTAGGGTTTTGGAACACTGGAAACAAGGCCTATCTGATTTTTCAGTATAGGAAAAATTGGGGTGCTTTTAAAGAGAACAGTTGGTTTCTGTGAAAATTCTCTTTTTTAGTAAAAGAAGTCATCTCGTTTCCAGAACAAGCCAATGTTTTTGCATCAATAGATTTAACTCTGTGGCTATTTCCAAGAACATCAGCAGAAATAACAGAGCTCCTGGTGTCCAGGTGTGCTAGCTGGTGCTGGGAAGCACGTCCTTTGCTCAGAGCTGATCGTTGATAGGGATAAACGTGTCCAACTTACTGTGCAGTGTGAAAAATATTCCATTTTTAATCTGGTAATTTAGTTAAATCCACCTCTACATGGGCCCCATCATTCAGGCAATGGAGGATTTTTGAGTGCCTACACTGTGTTAAGTGCTTTATCTGTATTGTCACCGCCATTCTATGACAGAGGTAGTAAGATGGAAAATGGGCTCATCCCATGTGGCTTGACATGTGTCCTCCATTGGTAATGGCCATGGTAGGGCTAGAATCATGGGTCCTTCCTGGTGCAACGTGCCCTGGAGTGGTGCAAAGGTGATTCAGGTACACCCAAATTCTGTGTAGCTAGGAAAAGAAGACCTTAGCTTCATCTTTACTAGAGAGAAATCTAAGAATGTTACAATGCTAGGAACTTACCATCAAGTACAACTCCTTGACTTTAACAATGAGCAGATGGAGGTCCCCAGAATTTCTCATCAGCCCAAGAGACAGTGGCAGTCCAGGAAGCTGGAACAGTTACCCAGATGGCCAATTCCCAGGTTAAAATTTTCATAGTGCAGCACATGTAGGGTAGAATGGGGACCAGCGCCAGGAACAAGGAAGGGGAGAATTAAGAACAAGGCTATTTCCAAACCACTCGCCCCATGTGTCTCAGCTTTGGAATAAAGAGTATAGGATCAGTCAGTGGAGGCATTTCATAACCACTATTTTAAGTTAGCATGATGCCATGTTCTTTTCCTATTATCTCCTGCAGAATCAAGGACAAATTTCCACAGGATAATTTTGTGAGGAGCTGATTCCTAGTAAGCCCTCAACTAAGGTCCCATGGAAACTTCACTCAATAAGACCCAACTACTAATTTGGAATTTACCCTTTTTTTTTTTTTTGGTTCTCAGTGGAACCAAGGATTGTACTTCCTATTCTACCCCCAGTTCCCCTTGCATTTTAAGATCCTGATTAGTTCCACAGCTATCTTTATTCCCCAGCCACACAGGTTTCTTCCCTGTCAAATGGACCTGTATAAACAACCTCACTCTTACCTCGGTGGAAGCAGACATTTCCCCGTGTCAGGAAGTTAGTCAGTGCTTAATAACTGTGAGCTGCCATCCTTGCTACTGGCCCAGTGATGCTCCAGGCGCCCCTTTGACTATAAACCAAAAATAGTCTGTTTCTGCATCACCAGCATCTGTGCCAGACTGAGGCTGGGGTGTGGCTCTAGGCACCTTTAGCATCAGCATCCAGGACTGGAGTGTTCCACTGGGTGTCACTCACTGTCCCGTGCCTCACAATCTGAGTAGAAACAGGCCTCCTTTGTGCAAAGACTAGGGTTTTCTCTCTACCAGGACCATGGTGCTGGAAAGTGACTTAGGGAAGCTGCCATGCAAGTCAAATGGAGACAACAAAAAGCCAAGAAAAGATGAACGAAGGAGAAGCTTGGAGAGAGACAGGCAAGAGAATGAGGCACTGATGATAGAGAGTAAACTGAACTTACAGGAAGTAGGAATTGGTGGTGATGAAGGACAAGGGTCTCTGGTCACATCTGCATGGGTTAGCAGCCTGTTTGTGCTTTTCAGAGATGACCTGGGCAAATCACTACGTCTCTATGAGCCTCAGTTTTCTCTTCTGTAAAGTGAGGCTAGCAATCGTTCCTCCTTCAGAAGTTTGTGTTCAGAGAGGGCGCAATGAATTCACGTGTGTAAAGCACAGCGCCTTCCTCATTATAAGATCTCGCACTAAGCTAGACTAATTGTAATTATTATCTTTGGTTGGTCATGTAACTCCTTAGCTCCTTCGAACGCTCTGGGTGGTGGCATGATTCCCATTTATAGACAGAGAAGTCAAGGAGGAGTGGTTGAATCACTCCAGTGTGTAGATCCTTTCCTTTGTACTCTGTTACCATCCAGGTGGGTTTTAGTTAAGCTCCAGGTATCCCTGCCTTCATTTTCCTCAGGTTCTTCAGACCATCGACAAGCTCAGGAGCAAAAGTTTCAATATATGCACTCTAGAGGGCAGCACGAGCCTGGGAAACTCCTGTTTTGGGGAACTGGCTGAGCTGGCCCCAAGGGGCAACTTAATGCTGGAGTCCACATTGTAGTTGAGGCCTGGGCTGAGGCTTCAATGGTGAAGGGACCAGAGACGGACTGAATTAGAATGGTTAGCCTCCCCTGCAACCTCTTTTCCCCACTATTCCATACTGCTTAGTAAATAGGGTTGGGCTGGTCCGGGCCATATGGGGCATGAATGGCCCACTCTCAGCCCTCCATAGAATGGTGGAGGTAGTGCAGCCTGGGGAGTGGGAGAGCAGGGAGGACGTGGTGGTTCAAAACTGGCCAAGAGAGCACTTTCTGAGTCAACAAATACAACTTAGGACCCAGTGCATTTCTTAGGGTTGCGCACGGGCCCCTATATCTTCTGCTCATCATGCAGTTCTGGAGCCACAGAGCTAAATTCCTGGGCTTTTCCTAAGTCCCTGAGTCAGACCAATAGAGGTCATTTTCACCAGTAGTGGTCTAGAGGGTGTTCGTGCAAACTTACATTTCACAGCTTCTGTTCTGTTGACAGAAAGACCTGATAGAAGGTGCCAGAACGGAAGAATGTGGTCATTTACTAATCACTCCTTGCTGGGCCCTGAGCTAAGTGCTCCATAGAGGCTGTTCTGTGTGTTTTTCCCCTTTGCATTATTCCTGCACTTATTCTTTAGGACAGAGCCCTGGACTGAGACTCAGAGAGGTGAAGTGACCTGCTGTAGGGCACATTGTCACCAGTCCTTGCGACAGGATTAGAGCTCAAGGCTCTCTAGTTTTAATACTTGACAGCTTTCATTCTCCATGTAATCATGCCTGGGTCAGCAGGGCTGGTGCTCAGCACATGGCCAAAGCCAGAAATCCCTTGTCTTCAAGAGTGGCATCGGCTTTGGACCCTTTACTTTTGGGCCTGGGATGTAGCAAACACTAAAGTCTTTTTATTTTTAACATCTGAGGTAAGCCATCTATTCTCTCCTCCACCCTGGTCTCTGCTAGAGATGGCTCAGACACCCTGATGGGACCAAATGCCCATGGTTCTTCAGCCATGACCATCTTGGTAGGAAAGGGGCTTGGAGAGTGGCCAGAAGGGCCTCTGTCCCTCCCTGGAAATCCAGTCTTCAGAATCCTCCAGAATGCTGGATGCCAGACCTTCCAGTTCTTCTTCCCATTGTCCTTGGATTTTTTAACCTCACTCTCATGGGAATGTGGATCTCTGGCTTCTGTTGGCACTGGCTATATGCAAGGAGTCTGACACTGGGTGAAAGAAAGGGAGTCTGTGAAGGCAAGTGGGCAGTACAAAGGTCAGTTGTTCACCAGCACGTCTGCTAAGTGCAGTCTTGCTTTCAGAAATGGATCGGTTTGGGATGATCTCTGAGCCTATTACCTCTCTATCCTCATAGTCAAACAAGACTCAGATAGTCCCCTTGAATAATACCTATGCTGATCCTGAGAATGTTTGCCTCTGGCTCTAGTAATTTGGTCTCTCTCTCTCCCTCTCTCTCTCTCCCTCTCTCTCTCTCTCTCTCTCTCACTTGTGCATCATCTCTTTGGGTCTTCCCATTTGTTCCACCTCTAATCTGTCTGCCTCAGTTTATTCACTATACAAATTAGTTATTTGAAGAGCTTAGGAACCAGAAGCCTCTTCCCAGGCCCAATGGCCCAGAGCGTCAAAGAATTCTCCTCCTTCCATTAGGTTTCTATGGGTTGAGAAATGCTCGTGTTCCCACTGTCCTCTTGCTGGTGTCCTTGTCTTGGAAGATTGTAGCCAGTCTATCCTGGTGGGGCCTGCACGTCATCTGCAAAGCACTGGCTTCTCCCCACCTGCTGGGAATAAGGAAAGAAAGAGATCGGGGCTCCAGATGGGTAAATTTCTTCTTTCTTTTGGTTAAAGATGGCATTTAGCAAGAAAGTTGGTAGATGGCAAAGAAAAAGAAAGAAAGGTCGCTAATAATGCTGACCACTCCTAAGCAGAGGTGGGCCCTGCAGCTATCCAGCTGCCCTAACTGTACATGCCTCTCATTTTTGGAAACTTTCTAGTTTCCCCACAATAGACCTCTGTATAGAGCTCAGTCCAAAGCCATAGATCTGAGGTTGTGATGGTCTGGCTTTTCAGCTCTATCAAGTCAGGCCGATGTCTCAAAAATCTCCCAGTTTTAGTGGGTGATATCTTTCCTGAGAGCCTTCATATCCAGATCTGTTTAATGAGTACTTTCCAATTCTGTGCCTCAAATTTCAGGGTGAATGGGAGAACTGAACAAGATAATCTGTGAAGCAGTGTGTTTGATCCTTAGTATGCATGGTCTCCCACCCTCCTGCCAGGTCTCTGGGCTCTCTAGAATGTTGTGTTATAGTGAGCAAATCCTCAATTTAAATAAGGGTACACAGGTAGTACTTTCATACTGAGCAGAAATAGCACTTCTGGGACTCTAACCAAGAAAAATGAAAGCTCGTAAGTATCCATGTACCAGGTCGATAATTGCTGCTTTGGTTGTGATTGTTAAGTGGAAAATGGAAAAAAAAAAGAAAAGAAACACAAACCACATGCATGGCTGGGGAGGACAGGCTGATAAACTTAATAAACTACAGTACTCTGCAGTATTGGGTTAACAGCTCTGAGCAGTATTGAATTTAAAAGTTGATCTGGAAAGATGGTCATGATGCAGTCATTAAAAAAAGTAATGCATTGAAAAATATGTTTACTATGATTTTTAAAAAGTAAGCTGCCAGAAACATATATGGCTCTGTCACCCTAAAGAGAGACCTGGAATGATCCACAGCAGCTGTCAATATTGCTTACATGAGGGAAGAAATAGAAGAGAGATATGAGGGGAAGAAAAGAGATTTAAGAATCTCCTTGGTAGCTAAGATAATTGTACTATTAATTCCTATTATATTAGTCATTGAAGGGAACCATTAGCGCTTATATTGTTTGACCAGTTTTGCATCCCTGTACCTGGTAATCTGAGCAACTACTTTGAAGATAACAATATGCAATATAGTAACAATTATTAATTTCTTATCATCTTGTTTTGAAATTCTGTATCATTTTTATTTTTTTTATCTTTCTCTTTTTTGTCCTTTAAAATAAAAACCCAGTAATACCAAGAGGCTATATATAGTAATATTAAAAATAAGCTTAAAAGCAAAAGTCAAAAAAGAATCTACTTTACTTATTTCTCTCCATTTCTGAATTGTTTGTTTGTCTCTAAACACATGTATCGCTGTTTTGTAATGAAATAAAGTGGTCAGAAATCTAGCTCACAAAAGTCTTTAGTGAATAAACTGAGTAAATGAAAAAATGGAAGAAACCTGATAATCCCACCATTTGTAAACATCTCTTGAAATAAGAGATGTTTTCATTTTCCAGATTCTCTGCCAATATGCAAATACCCTTGGTGGCTGAAGCTGATAAAGCCAACATTGTCACTCATCACCAATCTTTGCTTTGTTAACCTCAGGTTAAAATCAAAATGAGAGAGGGAGAGAGAGAGACAGACAGACAGACAGAGATTTTGAGAGGAGGAGGAAAGAAAAGTTTCTATTCAGATACCTCTGTACACCTGGCAATCATACTGTCCTCACACAAACACCAAGTTCCATGGATGCAGAAATACTCCTACGGATTATCCGTTCGCCCATTTTATGAACAAGGGTGCTGAGGCTGGTAGAGTGACCTAGTGTTATATCTCCAAAAGCTGAGCCAATCAACTCCATGCAAAATGAGAAGGTTCCAAAGTTCCCAGGTACAAGTAAACTGCTTTAAAATAGCACCTTTGATGCTAGTAGAAGTAACAACAGCATTTATTGAATCTTAGGTAAGGTCTATCTTTACTGAAGCTTTGCTTTGCTCAGGACTTTATTTTTTATTTCTCAAATCTGTCAACTTTTGTAATTTTGTTTCTTTTGCATATTAATTTTATTACTATATGTTTGTTATACATAAAAACTACATTCATCTCAGGGAATTGGTACAAATAACCATTTTTACTTCTCCCTGCCTTCCTATCTTCTCCCATCTGCAGATTGTCTTCCTTTCTCCACAAACACTTATCTTTTATTTTGCTCTATTCACACTGTAGATTTCTCATGGAAGATATTTACCTTCTGTTTATTTCACAGCTAAGTACTTTAAGTGATTGTCTCAAGTGGTGACTGCTTGCTGAAACAGGACTCATTGGCAGGACTTTTTAGCCACTTAAATTACTGGGTGGTCACTGCTGACAACAACTGCATTTTAGAAATGAGGAAACAAGTGTCAAGAGGCTGACTAACTGGACCCACACAGTGTGGTCTATCTGTGCAAGTATTTGGTCGTGCTGCCTCCTCACCAGGGACCCAAGCGCTTTACCAGGTACTGGGGAGAGAGATGGAGGCAGAACGTGGCTCCCAGTGTTCTCTTGGCAGGGTCTCTGGTCCCCTCCCATGCTGCAGAGGTGAGTGTTAACCCCGCCCTTCCTGTCTCACCCTTGCCAGAAGCTGCCAAGATGGAACACATAGAGTCTGCTGGAGGTGGACAGAGCAAAGCCCCCTTATAAGGACAGCTGCTGTTGACCCCGACAGCAGCCTCCAGCTGAGGCTGGCCCCTCGCTGTTCCTGAGCAGCCTCCCGGGGTGCGGGGGAGCCCTGTATCTTTCCCTGCTCTAGCTTGGTAGAGGTGCATACCTGCTTCCCCTGTCACTCTGGCCCTCCTGTTTACCTGAAAACAACCAAGTGCTCCACACCATCATTTAGAGGCCAGGGGGTGGCTGCCGCAGGGCACCGGGCGGTGTAGGCCTGTTTGAGCTGTCCTGGTACCTGTTGCCTGCACACGTGCCCAGAGCCCATTTGCCTAGGAATTAATGGGCCCCCAAGCCCCCGCTGGGTGCAGACACGAGCCAGCCTGGGAGGCAGCCAGCGAGGGGGAGTAGTGCGGTAATAATGGGGTGTGGGGTACCGCTAGGCTCTGTCTGACTCTGCTCCCATTGATCCCTGTGACCTTGAGCCCCTTGCTCTTGATGCCTCAGTTTCCTCAATCAGCAACAGCCCCTCCTAAACTCTGAAGAGTAACAAAGTCATGGGCTCAGAGAAGATTTTGGTGAAGCTTATACCTGAAGTGTAGCTACTGCTCCTGCTGGACACTAACAATATTAACATTTATTGCATATTTAGCAGTGAGGTACATAGGGTTTTGAAATAAGCCTTTGAAAGCTTGTCAGTGAAGTATAACATACTTCCAGAATAGTGTGGAAATTATAAATGTTCAGCTCAATGTATTTTTACATGCTGAGCACACCTATGTAATTAGCATTCAAAACTCCCTCAGACTCTGAGACTTGAGGTAGGGTCCTGGATGAACTGTCTTTATATTCAGTTTTTGTCATAGATCTAGGGCAGGCCATAAAGTAGATCCCCAGAGATGTAGACTTAACCAAGTATTTAATTTATAACTATCTTACCCAGGTTCCTGAAGCCTAAACTTTTAACATTTGAGGACATCCTTTGTAATAGAATTGAAGTGTTCATGATCCCTGCAACTCTGATCCATTCTTTCCAAGAATATCTGTGGGAGATGAACAGCGAAAAAATTATCAGGTCGTGGAGGACTTTGGAATGATTGACCCTCGGAAAGCAAGAAGCAAAGAGGGCCTGAGTTTTCTCCATCCTTCCTTTTGCTACTCTCATCAATGTTTTACAGTTAGAACACCTGACTTTCTTGTGTTGGGTTCTGGGTGCTTCTGTGTTGGGAAGACATCACCCTGGAAGTCAGATGACCTGTGCCTCAGCTATGTGACCCTGGGCAAACTCTTTCCCTTCTCTGAGCTTCAGTCTCCCTGTTCGTGACATGGGTTTGGGGTGGTCTGGGATCAGGATGTTGTTTGCAGGGACCTCTGGTCTGACATAACTCTGCCATGGTTTACTTGTTTATGCAGAGGTTCTTCCTCCCCTACATGAAGGTGTCTATGTGTTCAATTCTTAAAGTGAATTTTGTGAGGAGAGTTTTCTGAGGCCTTTGCAGAAAATGGTTCATGAACACCAGAGACCTAACAGGAGCAAGAACACAAACAGCAACAAAATAGAAAATATTTATTGAACATTTACTTGTGCCAAGACCTTCCACAGTCAGTGCAGCGCATCCTGATAGCACCTTATCAGATAAATATGCGTTCCAAATTAATTGGTGTTTACACTGAGACCCATTGAAGTAAAATCATTCATATAGGTTTACACTTAATCTGCCTCCAGGTATTCTAACTCAGGCCTGCTAGATTCCAGAGCATGTGCTCTTAACGTTGAAGCCATTCCCCAGTCGACCTCCATCCGTGGGAGCACATTTTTGCTTCCAAATGGGTCTGGAAACCATGCCTGCTCACTGATCCTTAGAATCAACCAGGCCAACTATATGAAGAACCTTCTCCCAGAGAAGAAAATGGAGACAGAGAAGGGTTAGCAACTTGCACAGTGTAGTGGTTCCCAACATTTTGGTCTTTACGGACCACACTGAAATACTGGGATTTGAAAGGATACCAAAAGCAAACACCAGATTTTATTTTAAAAGTTTGGGTGATGGCCTTTATTTGTGGAAGAATAAACAACAACCATAACAATTTGATAGGTACAATCTCAGCCCTCCAAGGGGTTTTCTATTAGAGCCCCCCATAGTCCTGACTCAAAAGTGACTTTAAAAGGCTTTAGCTAAGTGTTTATTAAATACACGGAGAGGCACGTACTTATAGCTCCACGTCTTTATATCTTCTCTAGGGCTGTCTTATTTGCTGCCCCTGGAGTCTACTTTGTCAATAGCAAGAGCGACACGTGGCCAGACCAGGTAGGGAAGTTACTCTTCGGATTGTCTCTGGAGGTCTGGGGTGTGGGAATGTGGTTTGGTCTCAAATACAGCAGCTTGCAGTGACATAAGGCCTGTAATTCCCACCCCAGCTGGAGAAAGGGAGCAGAAGACTCTGGGAACACCTGCTATACGCAAACATCCCCAACACAACAGGTTAAGGTGTTTTTTCTGGAGTGCAAAAGCCTTACACTAGGCCTGTATTTTTGCTTTAAATAATAAAAGACCTAGCTGCAAGTAGCATAAGTAGTGAGTTCATTTATCCTCCCTCATTACAAGAACTCCAGAATCAGGAAAGTTCCAGAATGGTCCTCCCAACTTTCTGATCCTTTGCACTTTGATGTGCAAGGCTCGTCCTTTATGGCTGCAACACAGTAGCTGCAGCTGCCAGCATCACAAACATCAAAATCAATGTCCACCCAAACATGAGTGTTTGTTTCCATGAATTGCTCACATTCTGTCTTGCAAGGAAACCTGGGAAGGACTGTGTCCACTATTTCAGGCTCTGTGATGGGAAATAAGCTCTGTGTTCAAAGAAGAAGTCTTTTGGGTGGCAAAAGAGTGGTTGTTTGCGGGTAGCCAACGGCACCCGCCATAACTGTCGAAGAGCCTACTACCCTGTTGACAGAGAGCTGTCTGTAGTGTGGGACATGGAGTGATGAAGCCCAGGGAAGTTCCTGACAGAGCTTCTTTTCTAATCGCCCCACTTTGCCCTCATCTTGTACTGACCACTTCATTCTATTCCCTGCATCTTATGAGCATCTTTTACTGCAAAGCCAAGTTGCCTTGGGCATCCGTCATCCGTGAGGTCCTGTGCTGAGCTCTTGATCTATCTCACTTATCCTCACAACTGTCTCCATTTTACAGTCTGAGAAGCTGAGACTCCGAGGAGTAAAGGGATTTTTCCCAAGGTACCACAGATGAGAGAGAGGATATTGGGTTGGAACTCTGTTCTTCATGTCCAGAGTCTGCCTTTTTAGAAACCATTATTAAATTATCCTGACGTAAGGAATCTGGGCGCTGACTTCAGACCCTGTGAGCTGGAGCCCAAGTTTTCACTTCAGTAGCATCTCATTGGCCCGAGACCAAGCGGGCGCTGATTGCTCCTCTTTCTTACCTGGCTTAACCTTTCACGTCTCTTTATCTAGCCTGTCTCTAGCTTGCCTCTTTGTTGCTACCGGTTACTTTCTTGGTTTGTGTATGTGGGTGGGACAGGTAATAAAGGGGAACCATATCTCTCTGCCACCTCCTGGAGTGCCTCTCTGTAGCTAACTCAGACATAAAGTTACCCTGAGCCCCTGCTCTGTCCCTGGCAAGCCTCAGACAGAGCATGGACAATCAGACCCAATCTTGGAATCACTGATGTGGAAAAGCTGGAGAACAAATCTTGTTGGCTCCGGGCAGGTGCAGCTGTCACTATCTCCAGCTGCAGTTCTGGCTGGCTGGCCCCTTCCCGGGAGTTAAACCAGGTAGGGGAGGGTCAGGGTGCTGCAGAAGAGAAAGGAAGCTGGCTGCTTTGTATGCGCTAGCCTAGGCACGGCCATGCCGGTCCCAGCAGCCTCTCTGCTAGAACAAACCTGTTCCTCACACTAGAAAGAAAACCACTGGAGGGGTGAGAACACAGTTATGGTTGTTGTTTATTCTTCCACAAGTAAAGGCCATCAGATATTCTTAATCTCCACTGCCAGGCTTTTGGGGCAGTGAACCTCACTCCCATAAGTACTCGTGATAGTCCTGACTTGGAAGTGACCAGTCAGACGCATAGCAAGTAACCTGCTCCATCTTGTACATATCCTGTGCTAGTTTCTACATCCCCTTCCCTGGATCTAAAATGACCATGTAGGAAGAATATTCATCTTGCTCTTACAGTGGAGAAATCATTTGAGAGCAGAAGATGGTAACTCCCAAAATATTTCAGGAGCCTGCAGTGGATTCAGGATGTATTTATGAGCTTAAAAACTGCAGTTGGCTGTCCATTCATCCATCCACCATCCATCCGTCCAACAAGCTCTTGCTGAGTGCATGTCCAGTGCCGACACTAAGGATCCAGGACTTGAGATGTTTCTGCTTATGCAGAGCTTGCTGAGTAGTGAAGGACACAGAGGTCAGCTCATGATTGCAGGACAGGGAGCTAAGGGTGTGGATGGAGGCTCATTCATATCGTACCCAGAACTTTGAGTTTAACTGAGCTCTGCCTTGCTTCATCTCTTTCAGCAGCAGAGGACCTCTCAGGAAACACCCAAAGCGGGGATTCACCAGAATTTCATTTTAGAAAGATCAGCTTGTGCTTGCGAAGGTAAGATGGCAGCAGAGACTGGCTGGGAGGCTCATCTAGAGGTAAGACATGGCCGTCTGGCCAGGGCAACTGAAGAGGGCATGGTGAGGAGGGCAACAGATGAATGGAGGGAATGGACTGCAGGAGCATTCAGAAGGAGCTGCCAATAGGATTGAAGGAGAGATGAGATGGTGTTAGTGAGGAAGAAAAAGGGGCACAAGTGATACCTTCATTTCTGAGCGGGTAACAGGGCAGATGCTTGGATCCTGGCTGAGGAGAAAAGGGATTCTGTGAGAGCAGCTTGGCTTACCAGGGGGCACACAGTTAGAGGAACTGACACAAGGCTCAGACTTCTTATCTGTCAAGGTGCTTTGTCCCAGGATGTGATGATCTCAGGGTGCTTGTGGGAAGAGCGCTGCTCAGGGATTGGGAGAGGGACTTTAGAGCTGTTTTCAGTGGAAAGTTCTTCAATTGTTATAACCTGGGTAGGGGGTGCTACCGGCACCCAGTGGGTAGAAGCAGGGATGACAGCAAGCATCCTACTATGCACAGGGCAGCCTTTGAGAGCAGAGAACAATCTGCTCCAAAACATTAATAGTCCTGAAGCTGAGAAACCCCACCTGTGTTAGTCAGCTTTCTGTCACTGAAAAGAACAGTGGAAAGGATTATTCTGGCTGTGGTTTAGGTCCCCGATCAGCTGGCTCCGTTGTTTTTAGGCCTATGGTGAGCCAGAAACAGCATGGTAGAAAGGTGCGACAG
>PVLD010011870.1:0-63209 GCA_004027595.1 Dinomys branickii | reverse complement strand
ATGATTCCTTCTCTTTGGGAGAATGTCCCTTCAGCTTTCTGCTGAGAGTTCCGCTTAAAAGGCTGTACAGATATTGGTTAGATACTCCCTACCTAGTGACCTGGGTGAGGTGTGTAAGACTGCTCCCCCACCCTCCCAGGGTTCCCTGCAGGTATAGGGATGGATCTCCTCCCCCACTCGGTGATCTGGTCGCGAGCGCAGATAGCTCACCAGTTATTGGAGTCCCTGCAGGCAGGAAGGTTCCAAGGTGCCAGTCTATCCTTTGGGGCTTTTGCGCGGCTCGCCCGACACGCGCGAAACGTGGGACCGCTGGGCGTTGCCGCCGCCAGAGAGCCGATCTCTGTCGGGAGTCGCCGGAGAGCTGCGCCGGCTCCCAAAGTGACATATTGTTATTTGAAAGTTGGCATAAGTTAGAGCTTCAGCTTCAGAGAACCACGCTCACGGGAGCCTCCCGACTTGGACAGGGGAGAGTGGAGTTCCAAGAGCTGGTCCAGGACTGGAGAGGAGAAAGCGCAGAGTTTGTGGAGGTTTCAGTCCTTATTTGGCTGGTTCTGAGGCAGAAAGGCACATGTTCACGGCAGCAGAGCACAGCAAATACCACAAGCAAAAAGGAATAATGACTTTTCTGGCAAAGAGCTGTGTACTAACAGATAGGGACATAAGACACCTGCATGTTGAAAGCATCCATGATAATTTTGCCATTGTAAGTGCTATTGTGGAAAACAGTTAAATTAAGGGTCACTGAGAACACTTAGTATGCCTAAGGCCTAGAGTAAAGGTGGAAAGACCTTAAACACACACGGACGCGCGCGCGCACACACACACACACACACACACACACACACACACACAGAGTTTCCTTCTCAGAATTTTCTAGGTTTGGACCTGAAAACTGTAACACAGCTCCCTTCCTGTTTGGCATCAGCATATCTAACTTGCTAAATTTTATCAAAGGCTGTGCAAAAATAATCCACAAGGACAAACTCTGATAGTAATGAGTGTGTCTTTTTTACTTACACCAAACTTCTTATTACCTGGTACCAGGCAGGGTTACACAGTTTCCGAGGACTGATGCTGCTTCAGCGTTGACTTCTCCCTATGGAAAGACCTGCGGGAGAGATGCCCTGCCACGTTCCCTGGCACCCACCCTCTGTCCGTAGCATCTGGCACAGCCTTCCCTGTGTGCAGGCTTAGTGGCACAAGCGAGAAGGGCACATGCTTCAGGCACTCCATCAGGGGTCTTCAGGGAACACAGTGGGGAATCATGACCTGGAGACTCTGGCTAGGACAGGTTTCTGTCAGATTGCAAAGTAAAGGGACCTACCCCACTAGCACCCGGTCATTTTTACTGAATATTGACTCTGAAATGTGCTTCTGTTACTACTTAAATTGAGTGAAAAATTGAGTAAGAATGTTCAACAAACTTAATCAGAGTCTCTCAGCCAGTTAGCAGCAGAGCTGGGTCTCCAACCAGCCCCACACTGTAGTTGAGATGCCACCACTTTTTACTCCACAGAGTGCTCTATTATTTCTCTTACTAGTGTGATTTTTCCTTTTTTAATATAATGGCATAAATACAAGTTTAGCTTTTTATTTTCTAGCTTAGATTCTCAGAAAAGTGAAGGTGCCCTCTTATAGACAATAACTTTTGCAGACCAGCTGAGCAGGCTAACACTGAAAAGTGAGCAGTGTCTTTATCCAGACTGTTAGCATGCACAGCGGAGATGGAAATTCCCCAGATCTGAACCCCCAAGTCCAGACTGATGTCCTCTCTCTCCTCGAACAGAAAAATAATCTGGCAAGATTTAAAAATGTAATATTCATCCTGCTTGGACCTGGCCTCCTAAAGCTCTCTGATGTGTGTGTATGAAAAAGTGAGTGCATGCACACATGTGAAATGTGTGTGTGCCTGTCTATGTATTAAAGAGCATGTGCATGTGTGTGTGTGCCAAGTGTGTCTGTGCATGTGCATCTGAATGTGTGAGTGTGTGTGCAAATATATGTGAGTGTTCATACATTAGGTATGAATAGGAGCTGAGAAATTTATTTGTTCTGAAAACATGTCAAATTTCTAGAGATCTCGTTATGACTCAAACCTATTCTCAGTGTTCTGATGGGAAATGGTATTCATGTTGACAGTACAGTTTTCAGAACAGTGGTTTTAATAGGTTGAAGGAACATGCAACTATATTTAGAGATGTTTGACAATATCAGAAAATTGTTTGCCTTCATTCCTTGACTGCTTCCAAGTTTTTATATGTGTGTAAGTAATAAGGTACATACATAGCAAAGGCCAAGGTTTTACTTTCAACTATAGCAAAGGCTTCCTTTATAGGAAAGACCCATTCCAGGCTTGTCTTCCTCCATTTTAAACTTCAAGCGGCAGCCAAATGACTTTTCAGAGCAAGCACTCATCCAATCATGTCACTCCGTACTGTAAAATATTTAATTTTTTCTATAAGGAATAAATAATTGCTTTCCTGGCCAGTCTACTTTGGCCTCCAGCTGATTTTTATTCACTTGCACGTTGCTTCTCTGAGGTCAAAGCTTTACTCCAGAGGCGAATGCTGACGGACATAAGTCAATTGCTCTACCACCCTCTCGGCTCCTTTGCTGTCCTGGCATTGGCTTAGGGTTGGGATGAGTGTACCCGTGGTTGGCTCAATATGAGTAAATCTCAGGCCTTTTCTTTGAAATGATGTGATTGAGATCTTTCTGAATGTAGCTGAGGCAGATCAACTTTAGGAAATGTTGCTATTTTTGTAGCTATGTGGGAAGCAACCTCAGTGGAAGCTGATCCTTCAGAAGGCAAAAGAGTCCACATTCTTAATAACTTGTTGAGTTACCAGATTGAAAACAGCCTGGAAGCTCACTGACTTCAAGACTTTCAAGATAAGCAAGTCAGTACACTGCCATATAGTTTAAGCCAATTGAGTTGATTTTTTTATTATTTGCAACACAAAATGTCTTAAATGATGAGGCATTTTCATCATCTGTAGCAGAAGTTAAAATTTTGTCAGCCTTATACTTCTGGGAGCGTAGGGAGTCTGAGACTTTACATATACATATGACTTTTCTCACTTCCCAAATACAAAATATACACCAACACTCATGCGGTGGTGGTTCCAATCTTTTGAGATTACAAGAGACTCAGTGACCTTTGAGACTGCCACGGAGGTGGAGACAGTGACACTCTGCCACTTGCTGCATTGAGACTAGCAGATAGATACCAGGATCTTCTCCCTGTGACATACGGGAGTAAGTGAAACTCCCAACCTGCTGGACATTAGATACACCCAGTTTGTGTTCCCTCAAACTGAAGAATGAATTCTAGAGAACTATGGAGGTTAAGAGTAGGAAAAATTGATTTAGAGAGATGATTCTTAAGAGACAAGAGGGTACCCTGAAGTGGCTTGTGTGGATCCATTTTTCAGAGGAAGTTTTATAGAGCAGAATCACAAAGTGGGTACAATGTGGGTCAAAGCTATGATCAACTAATGAGATAACAAGTGTAGCCATTTAGGTAAAATTGAGCCAATGGGAAAGCAGGTCAAGTTAAAGAATCAATTAGTAGATTAGTAAAGCACATTCTTGGGTGTATCTGGGTGGGTCGTAGACACATGACCTCGGGTACTACACGTGGTCCCTCACCCATTCCTCTCTGGCACTGTTCTCCGGGTCCTCTCCCAGGCTGCCATGAACCACGACTTTGCTCCTCCATACCCTTCCACTAGGGAGTTTCTGTCTTGGGTCCAGTTAGTCACTGACTGAAACTGAACAAATTACAGCTCTCCTCTTTCAAGTTGTGGGGAGTATATTACCATGTCTCAGTAACAGAAGAACTAATAGTAATGTTATGATCATCATGGTGATAAATGTTGTTTTAACATATTTTAACAATGTCTAAAGTAGTAATTGTGCTTTTGAATTTTCTAAAAATTATAATCTCATCTCATTCTTCTGAAGCTTAGCTAAATTCTGCAAGGTGGTATAAACTAGAAGTCAGAGTCAGCAGTGACTGGGTCATGGTACTTGACCACTATGGGCTGCTGTTGAGCCCCTCTGGGGTAAGAGGATGGGAAACAATCACCCAATACAAAAGAGGACCCTGTGAAGTGAAAGGATGCAGGATGACCAGAATGGTTATATTTGAGAACATTTATTCCTATCAAATTATTTTAAAATTCAGTCTGACTTACTCATTTTCAGTTGAGTGAACCCAATGCTATCAAAATCCTTTTGTAAATTTCTCTTAAGCTAAGAAATTTTTGTTCGGACCTCATGAAGAATACATAATGCAATTCTCTGAGAAGTTTTGCCCCTGAATCAATTTATGTGACAAAGTCCGAATGACTGCTTTTATGATATGCTGAGAAAGACACTTGAGGTAGTGGTTTCAGATGAGAGCTTTTTGTAAAGTGCAAACATCTAGATTATTGAGCAAAAATCTTCCAGTGGTTTTGCTTTCTGAAGCCTTTTCTTGTCATCTGGCAATCAGTCTCACTGGCAATGGAACCCAATCTTTTCCAATGTATTTGTTTTATATCAAATTTATATCAACTTCTCTAAGTGGCAAAGAACTGGGGGCTTGAGATCCCCCCTTATTCTTACTTATCATTGACCTACTTCAATGATAATTGAATGATTTATTGGTTCAGTTTGTAGAAGTTCCAATCTATGGTCAGCTGGGTCCAGGACCAAAGTAGCATGGTCCAGGGGCCTGGCACTGAGGAAAGCTGCTCACCTCATGTTTGCTGGGAAGCAGAGGCAAGGGAGAGGCCAGGAAGGGAATTATACCTTCTAGGTCATGCCCTCAGTAAACCACCTCTTTCAAGCAGACCCTGCCTCCCAATAGAAAGTTAGCTATTACATCCCCATAACCCAGTCTTCATCTGAAAGCCTCATGTATGAGTGTATGAAGATCCTGGAGAACATCTAGATACAAACCATAGCATTCCACCCATGGGCCCCCAAAACTCATGTGCATCTTTTTATCAAAATTGCACTTAGTCCATCCTTAAGAGTTGACAAAGTCCTAACAGTTTCAGCATTGCTCAAAAGTCCAAGGCCAAAGTGTCCTCTGAGGTAGTCTTAGCTGTAAGCCCCTATAAAAATAAAAAATAAAGTTAAATGCTACTGTTATACAATGGCACAGTTACACACTCCCATTCTAAAACAGGAATAGGGGATAGAAATGAATAGGACCAAAGCATGATTAAAATCCAGCAGGGATAACATTACATCCTTTAGTTCCAAGTCCAGAATCCAGGGCAATCTGTGGCAAAATGTGAACTCCTAAGGGATTAGGCAGCCCTTCCCCTGTGGCACTGCTGGTGGTTGCAGCCCTCATGATTTCTCATTTGGGCTGGCTTTGCTCATTTTCAGAGCCTTTCATCAGATGTTTTGTGTTTGTGGCTTCTCCAACTTTCTGTTGTCTTGTTGCTCTTTCAGATTTCTCCTCACAGCTTTGCATACTGCTCTCCGAGGGACATACTCCCTGGCCTCCCACGCCTCCTTCCAAAACATGTGTGGAAGCCTTCTTTACCCTACAACTCTTACACTCTTTATGCTTGCAACATCAGTACCACATTAACGCCAAGGTCTGCTGCCAAGGGTTCGAGCGAGCAGTAGTCAGGCTCCCTTGTGTCATGGATGAAGAGGTCTGCAAATGTCTGGGTGGCTAAATGCTGACCAAACCCCAGGGAACAAATTCCCTAGGCCAGTTCCTTTCTGGAGCATGTGTGCTGGGGCTCTTTTCCCATAGCAAAGGTTTTCACTTTTGCAATTCTGAGCCTGGGAAAGGTTGAAGCTTACCGGTTGCTTATATGCCCTGAAGGCATTTTACCTACTGTCCCGATCCAAAGTACTTGTCTTTTAAGTGCTAATCTTACAGGCAATGCAGCTCTTCTCTGCTCTGTGTGGATACTTTCTTTTCATAAAACGGAAAAATTTTTTAAAGGACATTTTACCCCTGATTTTCACTGTCATCCTGACTAACAGCCCCCCAAGTAATCCATACTACAGTTCCAACTTTGGACTGCCTTGAAATTTCTTCCACCAGGTTAATTAATCCATTGTCTTTAACTCAGTCCCTTGAAAAGTCCCAGGACATGAGGAAAATGCAGATAATTTTGTGTTAGTGCATCACACACATGATGTGAAGATCTGAAGTCTAAATGCCAACGGAGTTCTTATTTCCAGTGGAAATCTCCCAAGCTTGATCTTCACTGTCTGCATTTTTATAAGCATCCTGATCCTCTGAGTTCCAACCATAATTTCTCAGCAAGTTCAGCTTACAAAACCCTAGGGCTGCATCTCCAGCTGGGATTTCCAAACATTGCCAAACTCCTCTGACAAACCATTTCACTAGTTCCAATGGCATCTAAACCACGTGGTCAAGTATAGTCACGGGAATGGTCTTACTCCTAGTACAAAAATTTGTCTTTTTACTTTCCTTGTGGCTAAAACAAATAGCCAAGACCCACAGTTTAAAGGAGAGGTTTGTTTTGGCTTATGTTTCAGTCCAGGGTTAGCTGCTTCCGAAGCAGGAAAAGCACGGCAGAGAGGCATGAGAGGGAACATATGCTCATGGCATGGCAGACATGAAGCAGATTGAATCAAGGGAGAAACTGGGAAGGATGAGATACCCTTCCAGGTCACACACACAGCTACCTGCCATTCCTACCAACACCTACCTTTTAAGAGCAAGTCAACTATACTCATCCACAATAAAATCATCTTTCAAAATGCCCCATCTATGAGGCCATGTGACTTATGGGGAGCATCTATATATAAAACTAAACAGTAAGAAAACATAACTTTGTTAATGTTCTTGTTTGTAAAATGGATTTCACAAAGCTGTCCCTGAGTGCAAGAGCAAATGATGGTGGGATTTAGGTAACATGGTTGTAGGCATGAACGGGTTGTCATCTGTATAAAGTGCTGCATGGAATATTATTACCAAGAGTTCTGGAGGAGCTGGGGAGAGTGGGGGAAGGATGGCAGAAAAGCATAGTGGCAGAGCAAGGGCAGTGGGAGCAGGACCCCAAGGTGATACACAGCAAACAGGAGAGCCAGGAAGGTGCTTTGGTCGCCGAGATGGCCGTACTCCTCCTCTCAGCTCCCTGTGAGATTACAGGCGGCATGCTCGGAGGAGGCAGTGTCATCACAGCTGTGCAGCATGTGTAAGTGAATCAGCTGAGGCTCAGCTAGTTTGTCATCCAAGTTCCTTAATAGCCACACAACACTGCTAACTCACTGCAATTTTTCTTCTTGAGTTCCAAAAACCTAGCTGGGAAACCACCGTAGGCTCAGGCCATTGATAAGATGGAGGTGAGAGGTGAGGGGACACCATCTGTCTAGAGCAAGAGTTCAGTTACCGCTCCAGGCCCTGGAAATGCTACTGCACAGCAGTCAACACTGCCTTTCCTCAGAAGATGGACACTTCCATGTAGGGCAGTTTCATATGTTTTTGAAAAGGGTATGAAAAATATAGAATATGCCCTTGTGAAAGTGTAAAAATCAGATTGTAAAATCAGAGAGCTGTAGGGGACACTGGAGACCACCTAATAGAAATTCCCCATTTTGCAAGCAAAGAGGGAGGCTGGCAAACACTATGTTCTGCCTGGCTCACCCTTAAAGTGGTGGCATTTTCTTAGCTTCTCTCCATACCCATGGTGACTTCCTACACAGTCTAGAATTTGCGTGTATCTTTTATCCACAAAGTTGAATTATGATATCTAGTCTGTTTACTAAAAAGGGCTGTTTGCTCATATATTGAAGGTTTGTTTTACTAGTAGTACAGACTGTTGATCTGTGTGTGTGTGGATACTGCCCTCATTCGAATGACAGACTCCCTGCAGCTGCTTGCAATGTAGGAAGGGTTTTCAGACTCCGCTATTAGCTTCAACTGCAGCCAGGTGTTCTCGCTCTAAGTAAAGCTCCTCAATGCTTATGTCCTACTTTCTGGACTTTGCTCCAGTTCTTAACCCCCCCCCCCCCCCCCCCCCGCCCCACAAATACAATCCTACTTACCAGAACCAGTTTGTCTGTTCTGTGCCAAACAGCTCAAATAATGACCTCTGGTGGTTCAAAGAGAGTATGCAGGCCATAATCCCACTCTGTGTTAGCAGTTTACTTCAGGGGCGTGAACACACTTCAGTTCTAATAGGCAGAGTTGCCCATTTTCCCTAAACTTTCTATTATTGCATAAATAGCTACATTTCTCTTTACTAAGTGATTTTTATGTCTTTTAAATCCTGATTAAAATTTCCAGAAAATAAGAGTTTCATGATTTCAGCACATTTTTAACTAGTTTGCTATGAATTGGAGAGTCAACATTAGTTTGATGATTTTAACTAACTATAAAAATATCTGCAACTAAGGAAACTGAGACCTTCCCAATGCCACCCAGAAGGGTTATTCAGAGGCCAGGCTAAGTCAGATTCTAAGATTCCTCACCTACATGCTGGGGTCCTACACTGGGATCCCTGATTCTATATCCTCAAGCACAAATCATCCTGGTCCTCAGCTCTTGAATTTAGTGGCTTAACTGCATGGCAAATATACTCCAAACTGTGTTTGAGAGTGATGTACCTCCACACTGGGTACAAGGTACCAAGTGGCATTCTTTAAATTTTATTGATTTGAAAGGTAATCATTTGGTGCAAGTGTCTACCTGAAACACACAAGTCAGTTGTCAAAATAACCCTTTTGTAATGATGCAAAACTCCTGGATGCTGTGGCAGTGTCCCCAGTGCCCATATCTTACAGGCTTCTTCCTCAGGAGGCACGAATTGGGAGCTTTAGGAGGGGGCCCTTAGGGGAGCTCCTTAGGTCGTGGGAGTATATCCTTGACAGGCACCCTCTTGTCTGTTCAGTTTCTCTGTTTCCAAGTTCCTAATGCAGGCAGTTTGTTCTACCGTGTGCCTCAGCCGTAATGTGCTGCCATGGCAAGCGGTCCACAATGATGGGGTCACCCAATCTCAGAAGAGAAACTTCAGAACCACAAGCCAAAACTTTTTGAATGAATTAATTGCCTCAGTTATTTTGCTATAATAACAGAAACCTGGTTAATACATTGCTATGGTTTGTGTCTAGATGGCCCTCACCCAAAGCCTCATGTGGCCATACATGTGGCTTTTTCAGAGGTGGCTGGACCTAGAGTGAGTGTTACTAGAATTATGGGTGTGTGATCATCAGTTAATCTGTTGATTGCTTTGGTATAGTTCTAAGTAGGATTAAGGGTGCACTTCCCCTGAGTCTGAGTGCTAGCTGGCTTAAAGGTAGATAACTTGGATAAGATATAAGGGACAAAGAGGTTTGTCTCTTATTGCTTGTCGCCTGCTGTTTACTGCCTTCTGTATGCCTGCTTTGCAATTCCCCTGTGACATGCCACCCTGCCTTGGAGCCAGCACTATGAACTAAAATTTCTACAAACTGTGAGCTAAATAAACCTTTCCCCTTTTAACTTCGAGTGTTGGGTAGTTTGCTTCAGCAGCCATAAAGGGAACTAAGATATACATACAAAAAGGCAGAATTGTTGAATGATGGATCTCAGTATAGTTGGTTTTCAGTGTGGTCAAAAAGTGAAGCATTATTTCTACTCATGGACAGATGGGAAAGTGTTTCCCATCTTCTACACACATGGAGTTCAACTGTAGGGCCATTGTACATGCGCACATTGTTGGAGAACTTGTAGCAGACACTAACTTGTATATTTAATGACAAAATAGTTTTCACATGTGTCTTGATATCAGATTTGCAACTGAATGAAGGTTTATAACCCCCTCAGGCTCATATGTTTAAAGCTTAACTCCCAAGGTGATGGCAGGAGCAGGTGGTGCCTTGGAAGGTCATTAGGTTGTCAGGGCAGACAACCCGTGTGGGATAGTGACTTTATAAAAGAGGCCTGGGGCAGGATATTCATCCTTCTTCTGAGTGAGCAGGAAGTGCTAGCTCTGAGGAACAGATGTGCACTGGACAGTGAATCTGCCTGTGGCTCAGTCTTGGACTTCCCAATCTCCTAAGCTGTGAGAAATAAATTTCTCTCATTCTGCTTCTGTAATAAGCCACCTGTTTTGTGGTATTTTGTTATAACAGCCTGAATGGAGCAAGATAGTCTTTATTCACTTTTAATAGATCTATAAGTAAATGCTTTTTGGGTTAGGAGTGTACAATAGTCATTTTTTCCACAAGTAGTGAAAATTATTTTTCGGAATCTTCCTGGAATATAATCAAAAATTTTGTTTAAAAGAATGTGCTGTAAAAAGAAAACAATGGAAATGGTTTATGCATCTATCAGGCATGGCCAGGAGTCGGAGGCTTCCTTGGAGCCCTCGCTTCTCAAGTCCCTGAAACGAAGCCCAAATGTAGTCAAGAAGCCTCGTGTTTATCGGGGTTAAACCTCCAAGTGCAGGTCAGTTCCTGAATGGGTGAAGAGTAATTAACATCCTAGACACTAAGAGTCAAGTTTTTCGGGAGAGTGTGACTGACCATATTAACACTTCTGAGTTTTAGAGCTGCATGTTACTGTTTTAACACCCTGCATTGTGGATCCCTAAATAATTCTTCCATTGAGAGAGTTATGGTCTGCTGATGGTTGACATGGCCATAATTTCAGGATGCCTTCCTTCTACTTGATCAGCTGATATCAAGACAAGATACCTGTAGATTCACTCTCTTATCTTCATATATTGTAGATTTACTCTTTTATATCGTGTGTGTGTGTTATTCAATCATCACACCATGCATGGCCTACAGGGAGATAAGAGTTCTTGCTGTTTACCACAGCGGCCATATAAGAGTTCTTGCTGTTTACCACAGCGGCCAGAGGATGGTCCTTCAAAAGAAACTTGTATTAGTTCTTGGGCTGCCACAACAAAGTACCAGAGACTGCATTGCTTAGACCACAGATACTCATTTATTTCCTCACAGTTCTTGTCCCCAAATCGAGGTGCCAGCAAATCTGATTTTTGGAGAGGGTTCTCTTTACCTTGCAGATGACTAATAAAAAGTAAATGTTTTTCTCTATATATAACATTTTTGATACTACATGTGTTTGTTTTCCATACCAAACAATTCTCCAGTCCAATTGGGTATTCTATACCTTCATTCAATTAAATTGCAAGTTAAAAGAATTAAATTGCAAAAGAATGCAGAAAGGAAGAAACTTGTTTCTGTGTACACACAACACTTCTGACCCAAATATGTGAGTTTTCTACACCAAGAAATTCTCCAGTCTAGCTGGGGATCCTATAGCTTAACTGAAATCTGACACTAACTACTGGGAATTAACACAGACCCCATGGGTGAAGGTTCTTCAGTTCAGATGTCAATCAGCGGTCGTGGGTTGCCTGGTTATGTGTACTTCTGTTCATCCATAGGTTCTGTAATTGGCTAGAACACTTTATAAAACTCAAGAAAACAAAACAATTAAATCTACCAGTTTATTATAAAAACACAGGTGAACCACCAGATGAAAGGGTATAGGACATTTGTTCCTGAGGAGGTAGGGGGGGACAAGCAGAGACTGCCAGGCTTTTGTAAAGGCCACATGGCATGGAATTTATTGTGCCTGCATGCAGTCAGGCAGACAGCAATAAGGCCATCTTCTGGGAACAAAGAGAACTTTTATAGAGATGGAAGGAAGACTTTAATAAATGTCCATGGTCAAAGCTGTCTGGCAGTCTTGCACCTCAGTAAGCAAAGTCTTTGAAGTGTCTGGTATAAAGTTTAAGGTGTCTCTAGACACCCTAAAGTCCTGGGACCTGCAAAATTCCTTTTCCTATTTTCTTTCCTGTGCTTGCCCATGACAACTTTGGTGCTGAGCTGAGTTCCCTGCCGAGAATAATGCTTCTGCTGGCAAGCGGGTTGGGGGCTGGGAGAGTCAGGTCCAGCTGGAGCCTTCCAGTGGGTATGTCACGTTTCCTGCACACAATACATTCACTGACCCAGAAGCTCTTCAGAGACTAGTGTTTAGGTGTTGTGGAGGGTTTATTTCCTAGGCGTGGTTGCTTAAGTCATTGGCTACTGGTGACCAACTTAGTCTCCAGCCCCTCTCCAATCATATAGCTGGTTCCCATGGCAACCAGACCCCATCCTCCATTGGTCACTTCAGGTATGTCTGGAAATGATTTATTATAAATACCAAAAATTACTACTCTCAAACTAATAAATCAGGAAATTCTAGGCAAGCTGTCTATCACTGAGCTATAGCGCTAGTCCTTGACTTAGGCAATCCTAAGAATATCGGAAGCTTTTGTGATAGGAACTAGGGACAAAAATAAATATATATTTCTTCTTATTATAACAAAGACATCTTCTCTCTTGATACCTGTCTTGCTTCTTGTCCTCACATGGCTTTGTTTCTGGGGAGAGAACTAGGATCTCTTTCTCTTACCAGATTAAGATTGACTTCCGCATTACCATATTTATTCTTAATCATGTCCCTAAAGACACTATCTCCAACTATTCTTACATTGGGGCTTAAAGCTTCAGCATGTGACTGTCAGGCAGATGTAATCTCATTCATAGCAAGATTGCACAGAATACCCATGTGAACTGATGTCTACGCCTGCCTTGTAGAACCTCTCAGCACTGAGCCTTTTCTGACCCTGACACTCCATTCTAGAATCTGCCTTTTAGACTTTTGCCCCAGGCTCTATCCATGTGTCAACTTTAGGTCTCTCCTGTCTCCTTTCTTTGCACAGTGTTTCCACCTTAGCCTCATTTCCTCTTCCAGTTCCTTGTGTCAGGAATGCCTGCTCTGGGGACCTTGCTGCAGAAGCAGAGAGCATTACTTCCTATTGATTAATTTTGCTTCTACCACACTCAAGACAGATCATTAGGGCAATGGCTCCAGCTTGGATAACAATTCAAATTTGAAGTCCCCATGGCCTGGGAATTTAAATCTTGTCATTCAACAAATATGTAAAGTACTATCTTGTGACTGAGAAAGATATACTCTTCATTTCCCCAGTGGTTGGGCCCCTTTAATCCACAATGGATTACCAGTCTAATAAGAAAACTCCAGAGTGTTTCATTAAGAGATAGAGTTTGACAGGAAAATATTTGTGAACATGTCTCACTGCATTTGAAATGCCAAACCTCCTTCTGGTTTTGGTGATGCATTTTTTCATTCACATATTCACTCAGTAATCATCTATGCTCAACACATAGGTGTATATGGAGCCTGTGCTAGGGCAAAGTAACCCTGGAAAGGACTCAAGGCTCAGCCCCTGGAAGCTGTGTTCTACGCCTCAGATTGTGCTGTAGGTGATGGGAAGAGGCAGAGGCAGAACAGCTGAATTCCAGGCTCTCTGGAGTTCCTGCACTTGCACACGGGAGTCATGAGAGCAAGAGAGGGCTCCTGACGACCCTTGGCTCCTTGCTGTTGAGTCCCTGGGGCACGGTCAGAACCTTCTTGGACAAAGAGGATGAAAAAGCCAGACCTGGTCTCTGGTGGGAGAATGTGATTGCTTTTAGGGCATAGAAATGGAGGTGCCCCAGAGTTCGTGTCTCCTCTGAACTTGGGGCTCCAGAAGGAGTCTTCTACTCACTGCTTCTTTTGTGTCACCTTCTGCCTCCTTCAGCTGGCTGGCTTTCTAGGTGCTTAAACTCCTTCTCTTCTTACTGCTATGGAATCTTCTTCCTTAAGCAGCCCTTTTATCCTGGGTTTCAGCCCACAGGTGGGGTTGTTCTGTCACACCTCTATTGTTGGCTCAAGCTCCAGCCTAGCCCCTGCCTTCTCTGCCTTCTTCACTTCTCAGGAGAGGCATAGCATTCTGGTCTCATGTTAATGCTGCCTCTGGGTGTACTGGCAGCCCATCATGTCCTTCCTCCATCACCTACCTAACAAAACACTGCTGCTTCCTCTGCTCTTCAGGCACAGAGGTTTCCTAGGTGCGCTGAGAAATACGGAAGTAAACACAGGACACTGCCATCATGAATCCTTCTGGGAAAGTAGATCCAAGAAAAATAAATGTGATTAAAAGAGGGAGACAGACTCTGGCGCCCTTTTCTGGAGGGAAAAGGACACAGAAATGGAAGACTTTGCCTTCTAGGAGGTGCATTTTGCCCTCTGTTACTAGAGAACTCCTTATTCCAGGCCTTGCTATGGAACATAGGTAGGAGGTCTGCGTGTGTGTGTGTGTGTGTGTGTGTGTGTGTGTGTGTACATCCGTACGCGCGCACGGACACACACTGGGGATTGAACTCAGGTTATCTTCGATGTTAGGCACTGATTTTTACCCGGTGAAACTATCACTAAGTTTCACCCCCAGCCTCCATTTTTGAACCACAATAATCACAATAGTAATAGTATTTATTAAACACTTATTAGACACTAAGTACAATGCATGTTTTACCACATTTACTCCTCACAGTTCTGTGAAGCAGACACTGTTGTTTTTCTTTTTTGGTTTCTGCAAGGTGAAGACAGTGTTTAGTCAGTTTTCATAATTTGTCCACTGCTCTTAAGCTCAGTGCTAGCAGAGCTCTGTTCCAAACATATCAAACTAAGCTTGAGTGCTGTGTGAGTACTGAGCTGCATAATGATCCCCCAATTTCATGTCCACCTATCACATTCACTTCAGAATGTGACCTTATTTGGAAATCTGGTTGTTGCAGATATAGTGAACATGAAGAGACAGTACATTAGGGTAGACCCCAAATGAACTGGCTGGTGTCCTTATGTACAGGCCATAGGAAGACAGAACTACACAGAGAATACCGTGTGAAGAGGGAGACAGGGTGGCATGACATGTCATCTGTACCAAAGGATGCCGAGAATTGATGGCAATCAGCAGACATTAGGAAAGGGGTGAGGAAAACAGATTTCCCTTCCTCCCCCATTGCTGGGCCAGTGGCAGAGGCAGTTGAACAAGATCAGTATATTAGATCCCAAATATATTTCTTTTGCATATTTCAAGTTGTTTATTCAGAGAACCTGCCGCCCTTTGCAGGTATGGGAATGACTCTGAAAGGCTGTCCTTTCGTAGAAAATTGTTTATATAATCTACACTAGTAGACAGTGGATGAAGACAGAGGCTTCCTATGTGCCTTGGAAAGATCATTTCACAGGAAGGAGAGATTGGAGTTTGACCCGGCAGAGATGTTCATGGGTAGGTGTTACCATGGAGACCTCTTATTCACTGTGCACAACTTTCTCCAAACTTCAACAGCAGTCTCCCAGCACTTCCTCCCAGCAGCCCGAGCCCCCGTCCTTTCCTTTAAGATTCCCCATCCTGTCCCTTTTTGACTCATATTCTGTGTTTATGTGTGGTAACGACTCTGTCTTTTCTATTCATCTGCATATTGTCAGTTCATTTCACACAAATATCAATGTTCACTTCAAAATTATCAAAACTTCAGAATCAAAAGAGTACACTTAAAGTTGTACAGTTAGTTTCCCCGCACACTTCTAACACCTGATGGATTAATAAGAGGAAAATATGCAAATGTATTTGATGCAAGTTTTATGACACAGGCGCCTTCAAAAATGAAAACCACATAGAGAGTTAAAACCTGTGCATTTTTAGCGCCAGGTTTAGTGGAGGAGTGAGCGTGCAGTTGTGGAAAGGTGGGATTGACTACAAGGTACAATCTAATGATAACCAGCTGCGGGGCAGGGATAGAACAAGGTCTGTTTGTTTGGCTTCTGTGTTCTCCTGTCTCCAGGGTTAAGTAAGTTCTTTTTCTCTGGGCAAAAGGAAGGTACTTCTTGAATGAGGGTCTTCTAACCCGCTTCAGGAGCAACAAGAAGAAGATGAGAAGAACCTTCTGCTAACATAAAATGAAAAAGACTGCAGAAGGGGCCAAAAGACAACAAAATTCCTGTCTGAACCTTTGAGATTTTACAGACATTATCTTAGAAACTGAATTTGTTAGAGGGAACAATTTCCCAGAATCTAAAGAGACTTTGAGTTGAAAAATACCAGTGTGACCAGTTTTCGCCTCCACCTGGAGATCCTAGTGGAGTTGTCAAAGTTTACGACCTCTTGCTGTAGTTGGGATCTTGAGTGGCTTCCGAGGGCTCGAGTGGCTGTAGTTGGGATCTTGAGTGGCTTCCAAGGGCTCAAGTGTTAAAGCTTAATCCTCAGTGCGGTGCTGCAGGTGAGCTGTGGAGTTCCTAAGACCCGGGCGTGGCGGGAAGTTTGCAGGTCATTGGGGCACACCCTCTGTGGGGCGCTGGGACCCGGCCACTGCTTTGGTTCTCACTCTCTTCTCCAGCCTCGAGGTGAGCAGTCCACTCTGCAGCGTGCTCAGCCACTCTATCCCTCCACAGGGGAAAATGGATCCTCTCTAACCGTAGGTTGGGACTTTCCGAGCCATGAGCCCAAATAAGCCTTCTCTTTCACAAGTTGGTTATTATTTGTTATACTAACAGAAGGGGTCAGTTGCTGGTTGCTTGGCATGATACAACCTTTGGTCAAACATGGGGTTCACCTAGTACAGCCCATATTTCCAATTTGCAGATCTGGTCTTTACTTGAGTGAAACTGGCTTTGCTTTTATTTTAACCTTGTCTGTGGTTCCTTGGTTCATGCTTTCTGCTTCTGTTATTTTTCTCAATGCCGAGGTGTTGCGTTTTGGCATAATGTGCTCTAAAGTCCGTCAGGGGCATTGAACATGTTCATCGAGAAGGAAACAACCAGCTGGCGTGGTGGCGCATGCCTGTAATCCCAGCACTGGGGAGGCTGAGGTAGGAGGATTGTTGCAAGTTTGAAACCAGCCTGGGCTACAGCCTGAACTGCTTGTCTCAGAAAGACCAAAACAAGAGAAAGAACCACTGACACTATGCTTTTACACTTTCCAGACTTCTGGCCTCCAGAACTGTGGCTAACAAAATTTTATTTTAATCTAGACACTTAGTTTGTGGCCCTAGAAATCAACTATACTGTACCATGGCCAAAATGATAATTTCCCAAAGCATTTCTGAATAGAATAGTTAAAAAGACACTAAATTCCAGGTATGTTTCATCTTTCTTCACTGCAGGTATCAAGTATGGTATCATGTACGGATGTGTTAGATTTGTTAAGGACTTTTTAAACCCTGATCTATTTTGTTACAAATTCTTTGGTTTATTTAGGTGTGGATTGTCATCTAGTGGTTAAACATGAGAAGTGCAAGTTATTTTCCTAAATGTATGTTTTTAATTGTCCCCATTTGCTCCTTGAGGAGTATCAGATAGAAAAACCCTCAATAGAATCTTCCCTAAATATCTGCATTAGTAGCGTAAGATAATTCAAATATTTTTCAAAATCATACCTCAGCTTAAAAAACAGGTTATCTGGGCATGATGGTACACATTTGTAATGGATGCATTGGGAAGGCTGAGGCAGGAGGATTGTGATAGTATAGGAAAACCCTGTCTTAAAAAATAACATTGATGACAATTACAGGTGAAATTAAGCCATTAACTTTAAGTGAGAGTAAAGCAGAATGGAGGGATTTTTATTTTTTGCATTATGTGTTAAAGAATGTGGAAAGGGGCTTGCTTTAAAACCTCGTGATGCTATTGGGAATACTTTATACTTCCCTTGCACGTTAGAGACTACACCGTTTCTCTTGCTTTCACCTGAGTGATATGCGAGATGCGGTATATTTACTGTACTTGTAGAGATGAAGACCTCGCGTCATGCCAACTTGCCCCAGCCCTTGTAGCTAAAGAATATTACCACAGCTATACTTAACACTGCCTCATTTATCGTTGGTCACCGAGCTGTTGCCCATTGGTCTTGCCACAGGGTGCTGCAAATTTAAACAGCTGTAGAGTTCTGCTAACAAACATCCAGTGCCTGGAGTGCAGCATAAATCTCCCCTAAAACACCACTCACTGAGAAAAAGTCAAATGCGTTCTATACTTACTGTCGGAAAAATACTTTTATGAGAAACAAAGATCATTTGCAATTTTATCTTCCTGGAAAAATTAATTCCAAAGCCATATGTCTTCCCCTTCCTATATTGAAGTGAATAAACTCTTAGCACAAGTACTTTGAAGAGAAGAAGAGAAATGAAAAGGTCTTTTGCATTTGTGGTTTTGGGTAGATGACAAAACCTCTTCTGTTCTCATTGGTGACAGGTGTGTTGATCCGCCACATCCTGCGAGGAAGAATCATCTGGATATACCTTGTGGGATGGGCTGGGGTCCCTAAATTTGAATGCATTCATTAATTTAAAAGATACAAGGTACATGGTTGAAGTATCTTGAAATTTAGTATTTGTAAAAGTTTCCAAGTAAAACCTTATTTAGTATTTGTAAAAATTTCCAAGAAAAACTTCTTTAGTATTTAGAGCTCATCCTGTGTGAACAAGTTAATATATAGTCAATTATAATACATATTTACATGAAATTAATAGAGTTTTGCTCAAGCAGAAGACAAGAGAACAATAATTTTCTAAAGCTAGCAGCCTCTTCAAAATTCAATGCTCTTTTCTTGGAGTGTAGATTTACTCCAACTTAACAAACACCAGTAAGTTGAATTATTTCTCTGAGACCCTCTGCACCCACATCTCTGATGATGCGCCTGCTTCACCTGCACTAGAACTATGTGAGAAGGGTGAATTTAGGCCCCAGAGAAGGTGGCGAGCATAAATGATTCCTATTGGCCTTTAATGCAAGGATCTGCAGATGTTTCTTTGAGTTTTAAGTGTTACTTCTCTCTCTAGGAAGACAAAATTAAAATTTCTGATAGTACAAAATATGCTTGAGTAAGAAAATTCTATTTTCTTACATCTTTGCCAAAAATATAAGGGACACACTCCAGTCAGCAGTTATGCCTGACTAAAATATCTTGTGTATGTTAAGGCGGAATGCACTTTATTAGCTGCTCTTTTTTGAGCAAGTAATTCAGTTCTTTATAGAAATTTGTAGGAGAATTCAAAATTCAAATTTTAATGACCCAGAGTAACCAAAACAATAAAGTTAGAGGGTTTACATTTCTTAATTTCAAATTTTCTACACAATAATGGCAATCAAGGCGGGGGGGTACTGACACAAGGAGAGGTGCCTAGATCACTGAAACAGAACTGAGGGTCCGGAAATAAACCTGTTTGTCTATCATCAACTGATATCTGAGGAAGAAGCCAAGACTGTGAGTCGGCCGTGGGAGTGGGGGGTCTTTCCAATGCTAGGTGCTGGGACAACTGGTGAGTTACACGCAAAACCACGAAGCTGAACTTTCACCTCACACCAAAAGCAAACGTTAACTCACCATGATCAGCAGCTACACATCCCTTCACAACCTTGGAATTGATAGGACTTTATCAAAATTAAAAAGTTTTGTGCATGAAAGAACAACATTAAGAAAATAAAAATTAACTCACATCTGACACAGGTTTAGCATCCAAAATAGAAAATATGTAAGAACTCTTAAAATTCAATAATAATAAAACCAAATAATCCAATTCAAAAAATTGATCAAAAGGTCTGAAGAAACACTCATTCAAGGTAGATATATTAATGGCACATAAGCACGTAAGAAGGTTCTTGACATCATTAGCTATTGGTTAAATGCAATTTAAAACCGTGATGCAATAACATGTCACTGCAACTAGAACGACTGGTATAAAAAGTCAGACAATAGCAAAGATTGGCGAAGGTATCAGGACTCTCACACACTGTCTTGGGAAGGAATAATGGTACAGTCACTGTGAACAGTAGTTCTCAAACACAGAGTTACTAAATGACCTAAGAATTCCATTCCTGTGTATATGCTCCTGAGAAATAAAAATATCTCCACAGAAACACTTGTGCTTAAACTTATTGAGATATGCCCCTCCCCTACTTCTCCTCCTCCTCCTCTCTTCCGCTTTCTCCTTGTCCTCCCCTCCTGTGCTTGGCTTTGGATCTAGGGCCTTGTGCAGGCTAAGCCCACGCTCTACCACAGACCCAGCTCCAGCTCTGCTGTTTTCCTTGTGTGGTATTTAATGATGATAGCACCTAATATTTCCTGCCACAATCATTCCTAATAGCTTCTTTTGTCTACATGTTTGCATCCTTCTCAGATTCATATATTGAAATCCTAACCTACAAAATAATGTAGGAGGTGGGGCCAGTAGGAAATTGATTAGGTCACAAGGTCAGAGCTCCTCTGAGTGAAATGACAGTTGTCCCTCATTGTGTCACAGTTCACTTATTGAGGCTTCACTGCATCATGGGATTTAAAAAAAATGTATATATATATATATCTACAGTAATTATGATCTTCATCATTCAAATTGTAATGCACTTCACTGGTGAGTACCCATATAGAATTTTACACTTTGTTAAAATTACATAGGTTTAAGAGTGCAGAAAGTGTTTAAGAGCACATGAAGCATTTATAAGAATGTGGGAAAGATTAATAAGAGAATGGGAAAGGTTTATAGGAGTGTGGGAAGGGTTTATAAACCTTAATATATATAAATAACAAAATAATTATAATGCCACTACTTCATGGACTTTCACCTATGGTGGGGCCTTTGGAACATACCTGCCGCAGTAGGTGAGGGATCACTGTAGTGGCCTTATGACAGAGGCCCAAGAGAGCTTATTCATCCTTTTTACTATGTGGGAACACATTAAGAAATTTCCACCTATTAACTAGAATAAGTAACTTCATTGGACAATGAATCTGCTAACAGCTTGATTTTGGTCTTTCCAGACTCCAGATCTTTAAAAAAGTGTTTGCTGTTTATAAGCTCATCAGATTATGGGGTTTTATTATGGCACCCAAGAGGAGCTAAGCATAGGCAGAAGTTGGATACAACTCATCTGTTCATCAACTGATGGATAAAGAACATGAGCTATGTGCATGCAGTGAAATATTATTAGACCGTAGAAGGAACAAAGTGCTGATGCATGCTATATGAAGGGTGAGTGTTGAAAGTATGATGTTAAGATAAAAAGTGCAGCCATAAAAGACCACTTAATATGAATCCATTCATATGAAATACCTAGGCCAGAGATATCTACAGAGACAGAAAGTCGATTAGTGGTTTCCTGTAGCTAAGCATGGACTGAGGATGTAGGAGGTGATAGCTGAAGGGCATGGGGCTTCTTTTAGAGGTCATGAGAATGTTCTAAATTTGACTGTGGTGATTGTCATTTGTGTCATATGTCTGTAGGCACACTGAAAACCATTCAGTTTTATACTTTAAGTGGATAAATTGCCCACCTATGCTCCCAGACGCAGGCCTGCTGGCCTTGGACTTAAAGAACAGGTTCTATCATCCTAATTAGGCTTGTAATCCAGCTCCATCCTCTCCCGGCCTCAGTCTGCGAGCAGCTCTGCCTGTCCAGGGACCTGCCAGGATACACTCTCCCTTGTGCCTTTGGAGCCAGGCCTGCAGACCTCAGCCTGACTGTGGATCTTGAAGTTTCCTATGGCCTGGCTCTCACTCCTTTCAACTAGAACAGTCTTTCCCATCCAGGAACTGAGAGGCAAAAACAGTCTTTCCCATCCCTTCTACACCACTTGAGATAGTCCTGCAGCCCTGAAATAGTCAGCCCATGAGCACTTGCAACACCATTTACCCACAGTTTGGACCAAGTTCTAACTGGTCAGGAAGCCATACAGTGACTTGGCAGGACCCTTCTTAGAGATTCAGTGCAACTCTAATCTGTCAACACCCCTGGTTTACCTGAAACTTTCTGACACTAATTCTAACGATTAAGAGAATTGTCCCCTCTCCAGACATGGCAGTAGGCCTGCCATGTGCAAGCCCATCAGATTCCACAAGACTTGATTCAAACCCCACTCGACTGTGACATAGAAGGCAATCCTGTAAGCCCAAAAGATCTGTACTCTACTGAAACTTCCAAGTAAACACTAGAAAAGAGTTTGCTCCTTCCACTGTACAAGTGCCTACACAATTTTACCTCGATCATGAAACATCAGGCAAATATGGCACCACAAAGGGAAACTAACAAAATTTGAGCAAACAAAATTCTCTAAAGAAATGGAGACCTACAAATTGCCTGACAAAGAATTCAAGAGTTTGGAGGGAGAGGCTAAAAAAGGGCTGCATGCATTGCTGTGAACAGCACATTAAAGAATACCCTGGTGAGAACTCAGAAAAAGAGAACTCAAGGGAAAGTATGCAGTTTTTTAGAGATTATTTATGTGGTTATAATAAAAATGTTGGTAGAAATATGGACAGTGAAGGCCATTCAGAAGAGGTCTCAGATGGACATGAAGAATGTCTTACTGAAAACAGAAGTTGAGGCCATTTTTGTTATAAAGTAACAAAAAGCTTGGTTTGAGTTATGACCATGCCCTAAGACTTTACGGAAAGCAGAATTTAAGAACAATGTATCTAGGCTATCTGGAAGAAGAAATTTTTAAGCAAAATATTAAAGGAGCTGCGTGGCTTCTTTAACTGTAGTATGAGAGAAAAGAGATTTAAGGTGAGAATTTATAATTAAAAGAAAGCAGAATGTTAAGAAAAAAAGGAACATCTCCAGCTTGGCTCTGGAAGGACTAAAAAGAGTGAGTTCAGGAGAGAATACCAAGGGTGTGTGTGGTTGACCTTTTGCTAAGGAGGTTGGTGTAGGTAGATTGAATCCAGGTGCTATTCTTCAAAACAGTGGGAAAAGAACCCTGAAGGCATTTCTGAGGCTGTCCGTCCCATCACAAGCTCCTGATATTAGGGCCTTACAGGCAGAAAATGCTCGCTGCTCAGAACCACCTGAGTCTGTTCTGGATTCTGCTGCAGCACCCTTTGGCTGCCCCAGTCACCACCCCAGCAGGCCACGTGCAGCTCTCATCAGCCCCTCAGGAAGTCATAAGTAATCATTGGTGATGTCCACATTCTGTTAACTCTGCAACTATGCAGGATGTGTGAGCTGTGGGGCCATGGAGGCCTCCACTTAGACTTCAAAGGATGCCTCAGAAAACCTGGGATCCAGGCTGAGAATTGTTACACTGGCTGTACCATGACCAAGTCTTCACAAGGGCCAGGCCTAGCAGAAACACGAGAATGGGGTATTATGGTTTGGATGTAAATGTTCCCACTAAAACCTCATGAACTCAGAGACAGAGTTTCTCAGAGGGCTGGACTGTGCAACACTGTAGCTGTTGGGAGACCGGGTCAGGGGGTGGTGGATCCCTGGGGTTAGGGCCTGGAAGGGAGGAAAGTTGTCTCCCTTTCCCACCCCTCTGTGTTCTCTCATCTTTCTTGTGGCCGTGATGGGAGCTGGGAGCAGCTTTGCTCGGTTCATGCAATTTGTGTCTCAGCCTAGTGAACATGGACTGAAACTCTAACTGTGAGCCAAAATAAGCTTCTTCTTTAGCTTGTGGGTGTCAGTATTTTGTCCCAGATACTGAAGGGGCAGATTAGAGGGACATAAACAAAAACACAGGGAAGAACACAGATGACTAACATTGTAAATTCAGCTTACCTGTGGCTGGTGACGGTAGGATCATCACATACCATGTACCATGTGCTTAGAAAATATGTGTCCTACAATATCCTTTATGAAAATGTTACTAACACTTAACACATACTTAAGAAATCCCCAACTGACCTGTCCCCTTCCCAAAAACCAAGGCTAAGACTCTGATTGGCATAGACCCACACCCATCAGTGAAACAGTTGTTTTTAGAAACCAGCCTATCCCATAAATATGAAGGACATCTTAAGTTCACCAGGACGACATGAGCAGAACACCCCTTACCTTACAGCTCACTCTGCTGCTAAGATAGCTCTTCTTTTGCTTTCTCTGCCATACTTTAAATAAACTTTCGTTTTGCACCATATCAGTCTTAACTCCCCCATTTTCTGCTAAGAGTTTCCCTTCTTCATTCTTTATGGGAGTGAGGGCAAGACCTGGAGAGAGGTAGAGTGTCACTCAGAGACCACTCTGGACACAAATTATCAAGAAAGTGAACACATTGGGCTTTCTACAAAAAAGGAAAAGAAAAACTGGAGAAAAAAACCAGTAACAAAAAGCACAAGCAAGTGAATTATATGACATGTGAACCATATTTCAAAGCTGCTAAAATGTTAAACATTGATATTAGTAATTTCAAAACCTAATTTAACTGTCCACTTCCCTCTCCCTCTCACAACAAATGGAAAGCCAGCGCTGCATGTTTTATCACATTTGATGTCATTAAGGAACAGTACTTGACAAATAGTATTGATAGTCTTAGTTACTCTTAGCCTACATAAATAGGATAACTTTACCTACAAAAATAGAGTGGAAAGTGGATGATGTTATTTTCCACACTGCCTTTATGTAACGATAACTGAAATGCTTCTCTTGTCTCCCTGGGTGGCCTTCTTGGCAGTGCCCATTGCCTCACACCTGGAGCTCTGTAATTCTCACCAAGCTCACCTCTGCCTGGCTGCTCAGTGACCCTGCTGGGCTCTCTTTCCTCTCTCCTGATGTGTTAGTGTGTTTCTTCTTACTGTCTTTTCCACTTTTTTCTCTACAGCCTGCCATGGAGCCCATGTAGTCCTCACACAGGGAATTAAGGACAAGGTGTAACACATCCCTCACCTCTCATCTCATATAATTAAAATAGAAACATTACTCATCTATTCAAATACAAGTCACATCTGTGCTGACATGCAAATAACCCTGTTTTTAGAACTTTCATTTGTAAAAGTCTGGATTAGTCCAGCAAATTTAAGATTTCTCTTTTTGTGGGGTCTGTGCTTTACTTGTGCCCTAAACAAGTAGTTAGTTTGATCATCTACCTTCGATTGTGAAGCCAGTTTTCCTCACTGTTCTCACTGATAACCCCTCTCCTTCCTAATCCTTCGCCTGTGCCCCCACCCTCACTCACTCACCTCTGAAAATGTACTGTCAGTCTCCTTCACAGACTGGCGCCTGGCTCTCACAGGAAGCGGCTTCTTTCCTGAGCCAGGCCCCAGCAGTTCTTTGTGGCCCAGCCAAACCATCCCTCCACGAAGGACAATTTGTTATTTATTTATCTTTTCAACACCACTTTGTGTGCCAGAACCAGCATGTGTTCTTTTTTAATTCACCAATAGCAAAAAATTTGGAAAGAGGTAGTTTTTCTGTAACACCATTCAAAATCTTCATGGACTGGTTTATTTCAGAGATTCTGTGATCTGAAGATAGTAAGCACTGGAAATATTTCTTGACAAAACCCAATAAAATATCAAAAAATTATTTTACAACAAGTCTCTCCCCGGATGACACACAGCTTGATAGCGCAATATTTTTAGATTGATGGTACTTGGCGGAGGTTTCTGTAGGGAATATGGTTGACTCATGTAGAGTGAATAATTTTTTCATTGAAATCTACATCTAACTTATCTGATGTATCAATTTGGTCACACTTTAGCAGCGAAAATGAAAAATATTGACATAACATAAAAAAAGTATTTTTAATTAAGTGTTTTACTAGAAACAGTGTTGCTTTTTAAAAAAGCAAGCCAATTATTCTACAGTCACAGCAGAATTATTCAAATCATAAATCATACCTGCAAAAGCATCTTTAAAAAATAAAAATGATTGATATATGGGACTCTGATTGGCCTTACTTTTCAAGTTGTAGCTTAAGAACTTTCCGCTTTGGTAGAAAGGTCATTTTGTTTGAGAAGCTTTCGTCAAGGAGAAGGTAGTTACTCATGTATGAAATTTGATGTGGTATTCCAGTTGTGTTAGCATTCTGTTACTGTAGTAAACACCTGAGTTAAGTGACTTAAAAAAGAAGAAAGGTTCATTTTCAGTCCATCACAGTGGTAGTGCATGCGGAGAAAACTACACATTTCATGATAGCCAGGAAACTAAAGGGAGGAAGAGGGTCAGGTTTTAATATCCCCTTGAAGATATACCCCTTGTGGTGTAACTTCCTCCCCGTTGCTGTTGTACGGATATGAACATTAGCTATATCCCTTGCATCAACAAGGTGGGAAACCTGGGGAAGCCTGAACTCTATATCAGAAGGGAATAGGGTCGAAGATCAATCCCTAAATGGCCTTGCTTTACAGGTTATGGCTGTCTGGCTCCTGCCCCACCAAAGAAAGGAGTTCTGTGTGGCCATATCACCCAGGTTAGTGTCAGTGAATAAACTTGTTCTTACCAAATGTATTAGTTGAGGGAATATGCATCGATGTTGTATCAGTCAGTGCTGCTGCTTTGCTAGACAGGGTTACAGTGTGGTGTAATCAAACTGTGTAGAATGACAGATGAAAGAATTACTATTTAAAGAGAGAAAAGGTAGAGAAACCTAAGGAGAATGATGTTTTGGGGCGGCATAGTTGGGTCTTAACAGGGTATCGTTAAGAAATTTCTCTCCTCCTCTGAGAGAAACATGGAGTCAGTACGTTGGCAGCGGGGGAGTGACAGAATCTAATTTATATTAGGGCTGTGTTATGATAGGGTTGAAAATAGAAATGAGCTGATGATTCGAGGCAAGTTTACCCTTTTGTAGGAATCTGAGAGACAACAGTTACTCAGATTAATAGATCAATGGGATGGTAAAGAGTGGTTGAATTTAATACTGCTTTATTATTTTATAATTAGGCTTTATTGATGTGATGATGATTTGGAAAGGAGATGTAGGTGTGTGTGTGTGAGTGAGAGAGAGAGAGAGAGAGAGAGAGAGAGAGAGAGAGGCAATAGTCATCAATGACTCCAAGGCCTGAGAATTTGGAAAATAGAGCTGCATCAGCTAAGAAATGGAAGGTGGTCATGGGCTGAAGGAAGTAAATGTGGGAATGTTTTATAACTTACAAACCACTATAGAAATCCCGGCCTTTAGGGTTTGGCAAGTTTATTAAGTCTATGTAAATTACCATGTGTTGTATGGACTGCTTTTTGCCTAATTTCTGCCCACCACATCACAGAAGGAATCTTCTTTCAACTGTCACCTGAATATTACCTGTGTCACCCTAGTGCTGGGAAAGCCAAAATTGTTTAAAAGAGGAAAATTACAAAATTTTCCCTTGTTGACTCATTTAGAAACTTGTCATTCTGCTTGGCTGATGAAATCACTGTAAAGGCAGAAGGTGGTTTCTGCTACCACTTTGTGTCATACCATCATCAATAACACTAGACTGGGTTCCTTGGGTCTGACCTTTCTTTGGGGGGGATTTATAGTAAAACTTATTGGTGACAAAATGACTCATGAAATGTTATGCATTAATGTAAAGTAAGGAAGGGAGGGTGATGTGCCCTCCACATACCAAGAAAGGGGAAAAAAATTGCTCCTTTAAACATCACTTCCTTGTTTATTTAAATACTGTTCTTTTTTTTTTTTCAGCCATACAGATGTAACAGAGGTGGGATTCATTTATTACCACTTCCTCCAAAGAAGAAAGAAAGAGAAAGAGGGAAAGAAAAGCCAGATAAAATACATGCAACCGAGGTTTTGGGGCTTTGGACAAGAGGCAGGAGAGGACTGTTATCCCTAAGAAAATAGCAGTCAGTAAAATGAGTCCTTTATTTGATCCATTTTACTGCCTAAAGGCTGTTGCCAGGCAGCACTGTGACAGGGGACTCCAAACGGCCAAGTCTTACAGGGTTGCAGAGACAGAAAATGGAAATTTGGGAGAATAGTTGCCTATAATCTGTGAGACAGAATGCTGGACAAGGAGTTCTATAATGGTTTCCAGACAGGTAGATGAGCACATAGATCTCTTCTTATGCTTAGGTCAGTTCTTATGAGAACTGATTTGTGATTGTATGAGAAGCCACTGGGAGCCAACATAAGACCTTCAAAGTGCTACAGGTCAAACAATTCCAGAGTTCGCTCTGGGCTGTTTACAGTCTCATACTAGAGAGGGAACACTGAAAGGTCTGGGCATTGGGTAGAGTTCAAAGAAGGATATTACCTTAGTGTCAGACTGTCTTAGTTACTTTTCTCTTGTTGCTCAGACAAAACTCCTAACACCAGGGATAAAGGAGGAAGGCTTATTTAGCTCACAGTTTGTAGAGGTTTCAGTCCATAATCAGCTGGCTCAAGGCAGGGCGGCAAGGCAGATGGGCAACATTTCGAGGCGGTGGAAGACAGGCGGGGAAAGTGAGCCTATGTCCGTCCCTTCTGTTGTATGCAGGTTACCCACCCAGCACTGGACCACTCTAGATTCAGCCACCTCAGCCCCTTGCGTGAGCACACGAGGCACTGGGGATCCATCTGGACACAAACCATGACGCAGACTAAGTGAACTTTAGAATAATAGATTTGACATAGTGAGAGACCACGACAGGGACAAAGAATGAACTTCTTGGACCTTGACCTGTTACTGATTAAAATCATAGTTTGTGTTTTCTTCAGAGGTAGTCAGGGATGTAAAAGGGGTTTTTGCTGAAACCCATGACCTTTTGCTTGACCCTACAGATGCTCAATAGGTAACTAAAAGCAGAACAAAGATTGCCTGCATTTTGTATTATTTATAACCTTAAAACTTTGGATATGGGTATGTTCTAATTTCAGAAAACTCAGTAGAACACTGCGTATGAGCTCTAAGTTTACTCACACTAACTCATCAAGTCAGAGGACACCAAGAGTAACTTAAGCAATTTTCAAGATTCAGAAAAACATCTGATTATCAGCTCTTACAGTGTCTAGTTCCAGACTTTTCCCCATGGAACAACACCTACAAATTTCAAAAAAACAGAGCCTAGTATGATTGAAACCATGGTAAAGAGAGATAGTCTTTTCATGAAGTGGAACTTCCCCTCAAGCCATGAGGATTCCTTAAGCTATGGAAAAAGGACTGAGGTAATGATTGACCCAGCCACAGTAGCACCCCATAAACTGGTCTCCACTCTTTTGTAGGTGGGCCAGCGTGACCATCTTCCTCAGACCCCTCCTCCAACTGGAATCCTTCCCCTATTTCTGCTCTTACTTTTCAGTGAAAGTTTATTCCCTTGCAATTGGTGATTTAGTTTTAATTTCTATTTCTACTAAAGTAAGGACCCATGATAGCTAGTGACAGTTTCTCTTGACTCTTGCTGGTGAGATTTAAGAGCAAGGTTCAATAGAATCAACTATTTCTAAGTAACTACATGTAGGCTAGAGCACAGTCTCATATTTCTTAAAGAAAGGTGACAAAATCCAGCACCTAAAAACAAAATTCCCAATGTCTAATATCCAACCCAAACGTCAAGGTCTCATACTGCCTATGAGTTTCCTGGGGCTGTTGTCATGAAATGTCACGCACTGGGTAGCTTAGTACAGTAGAATTTATTTTCCCACAGTTTAGGGCCTAGAAGAATGAAGTCAAGCTGTCGGGAAGCTTGTGCTGCCTTTGAGACCTTGACAGAATCTGTCCTTGCCACTTCTTAGCTTTAGGGGACGGCTGCCAGTGCTCAGAGTTATTCAGCTCATGGCTTAGCTCTCTGATCTTTGCTGCTGCTATCACACGGAGCTTTCTTTGTGTCTCTGCCTTCTTCGCTTCTCTTTCGGACAGCAGTCATATTACATTACGGGGCCACCTTACTCTGACACAGCCCTATCTTAACAAGTTAGTAGGAACTGGGGCTTTAATGTATATTTTGGGGAGACAAAATTTGACCTATAGCACCAGGCAGACAAAGAAGCATGAAAATAATACCCATAAGGAGAAGAAAAATAATCCAGTAGAAATAGATGCAGAAAGTACCGCAGTGAGGAAATGGGTAGACATAGATGCTGCAACAACTACAATAAAAATGTTTCCTGGGTGCCACTTTAAACAGTCTTTATTGCTGTCTGTTATTTTGGACTTACTTTAATTCCATTTGATTGCCACGACAGCACAGAAGAGAGATATGACTATTATAAATCAGATTGGGGCTGGGGATATAGCTCAGTGGAATAAGTGCTTGCCTAGCAAGCGCAGGGTCCTGAGTTCGATCCCCAGTACCGCAAAAAAAAAAAAAACCACTAAATTATTATAAATCAGATTAACCCCCCAAAACCCCTCTGTGAATTTGAATTAATCAGAGTTTGAGTTGGTCAAAACTACTACCTGACCCCTAAAATGGGAACAAAGATCTTTATCCTCATGGATAAATTTTTTAATGAACTCAATAAATAGCAATTTTTAATGTTAATCAAATTTGAGGCAATGACAATAACCACTGCAGTTCAAATTATTATAGATCCGTAATGGATGAAACTGAACATATCAGTATAACTACATTAGTTTTAATTTATTGCTTTTGATGTGAACCTTACTAATTCAAATTGGGTTAAAGAAAATAGTGAAATCTGACCCAGTGAATGGTCTTAATTACTGAGCATTTTTCAAGAAATGATTTTATATTACTTTCAATGACATTCAGTAATTAGAATCAGGCTACAAATATACATCCTTAAGGGGTTGGCTTTAATGAATATATGAAATGATCTTTCATTAACATAACAAGGCTTTTGGTTGCTATGTGATTTGTGAATTATCATAAAAAATATGATTGGTCTTTGTCCTGTTTCCCGGTACCCATCTTCTAAACCTTTGGCATCTCTGTTACATCAGAGAGCCTTCTTGTGGGCTGAGATGAGGACTGATAGCTGGGAGCTCCTGGATAGCGTCAGGGTGCAAGCTGCTTGCTGGGGGGAAGAAACAGGATTAGAGGGTTGAAACTTTGAGCCCACCTGCCACCTTTGGGGAAGGGACAGGGGTGAAGGTTGAGTTGTTCACCAATGATCAGCAATGAAATCAGTTATCTTGCATAAGGGAGCTCCCCTAAAATTCTGAAAGATTGGCCTCAGGGAGTTTCTGAGTTGTTGGATACATGAAGGTGGTGTGCGGGAGATGGCATGGGTCCTCTGCACTTCCTTCCCCATCCTTTCACCTTTGTGTCTCTCCTATCTGGTTGCTGAGTTGTATCCTTTCATAATAAATGGGTAATAGTAGTAAAATGCTTTTGTTAGTCCTCTAAGCCACTCCAGCAATGATCAAACCCAAGAAGGGGATTGTGGGAACTTCCGACTTACAAGCAAGTTGGATTGAACTTGTGGGGAACCTAGGAATGTAGTACTTCTGATTTGCACTGGAAGTGGGGGGCAGTTTGTGGGACTGAGCTCTGAACCTGCATGTCTGAGCTACTTTCAGGTAGTGTCAGAATCAAGTTGAATTGTAGGTGAGTGCAGCGGGTGTTGGATAATTGGGTATGTTGGAAAAAGTCCACACATTTTGGTGAACAGAACTGCAGTGTGTTGAGAGTATAGAAAGAAAAAATGGTTTGCCTTTTTCCCAGTGCATGTTGTCGAGGCTGAGAATGTGATACTCCCAAGCATGATACTTGGACCTTCTGGGCTGGAGAAATAGTCTTGGCATGAATTTTCCTACCCTCTGACTCACAATCTTCTTTGATTCTTTTCTCTGCCAAAGTTGAGGGAGAGGATTTCTCTGGTTTCCTTATCTTTCAGAAGACTAGACCCACCAAAAAGGAGCACACTTACCTTTAATCATACTGACGTTTCATTATTAAGGGAGGATTGACCACTGGAGACTGAAAATCAGACACCATTTATACTGCAGGAGACCTTTGTCCCAGGCTACTGTATTTTTTTTTTTTTCCGGTACCAGGGATCGAACTCAGGACCTTGTGCTTTCCAGGCAAGCGCTTATGCCACTGAGCTATAGCCCCAGCCCTGTACTTTCTTTTGCCTAAAAACGATTTCCCTAAAAATAGTTTACTACCCCTCTAAAATTTTCTATAGTCCCAATTTGCCACTCTTCTATGAAGACAGTGTTAAAGCTTCAATCATCTGGACCCTCTTTGAGTTTCATATTTTGTGCGCTTCCTGGACTCATCTTTATGTTTTTTCCTTCTATTAATCTTTATATTTCCAGTTTTTTTTTAAGCGGAGCCAATCATGAAAACTTGCAAGGGAAAGTTTGAATCTGCTCACCATTCTACACAATAGTTTCTTTTTATAAGCTGATTCTCTGACAGTAATAACTCTTGTTGGAATAATTCAACCAATAACAACCACGTGGCAATTTCATAATAGATCCAGATGTTAACCAGGAGGGATTAGCTGAAGGCTTGAGCCCCAGCAGCTGCAGAACTGCCTCATGGACATCCTTCTCTGAGAGCCTCACCCCTTCCTTTTTTTTTTTTTTTTTTTTTAAAGGAAAGTCAGTGTTTATTCAGGGAATTAGGTTCCTTAAAGTGAATCCTTTTTATATTCTTATAATCAAACCCCTGAGAATGTATCTAAGCATTTTTTCATTACAGTAATGCATTTATTTTTACTTAGAAAAATTTACTTATTTTTACAGTTATTTATTTCTAACTATACACTGATTTTGTTTACTTGGTTCTTTATTAGCACATGTGTGCAGTGCATAATATTTACCTTCCTTGTGTGGGAGCTGGCACATGCACATAATACAACTTAATTCCTCAGCCCCCTCCCTAACCTTCCATCCGTCTCTTGATTCGCTTCCCAACTGAGGAAGAACTAGCTCCCAAATCCTGCTGTCTAGCTTTTATTCTGCTCCTTATTTATAACTTTGGTATCTCATATAAGATAAACCCTGTGATATTTCACCACGCGGATCTGTTCCCCTGTAACCAGTCATGGAGATGCCAAAGACAGATGCCATGCCTTCACATGGTTTCAAGGTGCATCCATTTTCCTAAATATGGCCCAGATTTACCCCTTGGCAGAGTAGTAGCCACTGTGTGTAATGAATACATTATTTTTATCTTTCATCTGTTTGTGGACATGGAGGCTACTTCCAAGATTTAGCTGTTATGAATTGTGCTGCTATAAACACATATACTGCAATACGATCTCTTTAACTCTTTCAGCAAGGTACCTAGAAGAGGAATAATTCATTCAAATGGAATTCCTAGTTTTAGTTTTTTTGGAGAATCTCCATACTGATCTCCATAGTGGTTGTAATAGATACATTCCCACCAACAGTGCGGATGTGTTCTGTTTCCCCACAGCCCTGCCAGCAGTGGTTAATGTTTGATTTTTTTTATTATCGCCAATCTTTCTGAGGTAAGATGGAATTTCAGTGTTGTTTTAGTTTCCATTTTTTTAATGGCCAGGGATTTTGAATATTTCTTTTTATGTATTTATTGGCATTTGTACTTCGGTGAAGCATCAGTTTATTTCACTCTCCCCAACTTTTTGTTGGGTCTTTTATACTATGAAAGGTACTTCCTGGAGTTGGTAATCACTATGTTATTTTGGTGTGATATTTTTCTGTCTCTCAGTGTTCATCCATACCAAAACCAAAGCCCTTGAATTAAATACTGTCTATTTTAAGTACCTAACATAATTGGTCTTCTTTTGATGAGACCCTAATGGATCCCATATGCCAGAAGAAGGAACTATAACCGGCCAGGGAGATGCCAAAGACAGAAACAGATTTGGCAACCGAAGGAAAGAGCCAGACGGAAGGCAGTAATTGGAGGTTGTATTTTTAAGAAAAGATAACTATGCTGATGACTTCTTTTTGGTCAAGTACATTGACATAATGACATTTCTACTATTTTCTGCTCCTTAATTGAGACTTGTAGAAGTCTGTCCCACTAGTTAGGAAGTAGACTGTCAATTTTCAAAATATAAAGATGGTTCTAAGCAAATGATATGATTCTGTTTACCTGGAAGTTTCCCTTGAAGTGGTCTTCTGTTGTGAATTGCCTCTTAGTCAAGCAATGGAAAGGTGTACATAGTCCCAGTTAGGTTAGATGAATTGGCCAGAGGAAGCAGTGCATGTCAGACACAAGATGAAGTGCTACTGCGCACTCTCAAGCCAGTGTGTTACATTACAGTAATGCATTTATTTTACATGTGATCATGTTTGGAAAGTTGTGATTTCAGAAATATGATAGCAAAATAAATTTATAGCCAGAAAGCCAACTAAGCTGCTGGGATGGGATAAAAGTAAGTACTGTGCTGGATTCACGAATACGGCATAGTTAAAGTAACTGTGTATCTCCCTGTTTATAAAATGGTACCTTTTCTGAATAAGTTTTCTCAGTAAGTTTTACTTTGAAAAGTGCTAGTGAGCTCTCCATCGTAAGGTAATTAACATGGCGAGAAGCTTTGCACTTGTTCCCGTGAATTGCTGGGGAGCACGCACATCCTATGCACCTGTAACCTTCCAGCCAAACCTGTTTTGTGGTGTCATGAGGTGACTCAGGGACTTACATCTTCAGCAGGTGAAGATGATGGTTTTAGAAACTGTGGAGATCTAGGATTCTGAAAAATATCATCTGTAATTAGCTTGAGGGTAGCTTAGCTGCCTTGCTTTCAGCATGCCAGGGAATGTGGAAAAGACAGCATCCGTGTACAATGAGTGCTTGTGACCGTGATAGTCTCCTAGGTACTCGCCAACTAAAAAACAAATCATTCCAGTGCGGGTCAGGTGTTGCCAGTGTTTGACTTCCATGGAAAAGATTATTTTCTTTTCCCATCCCATCCTATCCCATCTTGTCCCATCTGAAACCTTCCCTTGAAGGCCATTTATCAGGGAAGCTATCACAGAGAACCGTTCAAATTTTGGCTTCTACTGCCTAGAGCGCAGCCTGGCAGTGGAGTACTGTGGGTTGTCAGCTGCACCGAAGAGATTCCACTATGGGGTTGAGGGATTGGCATAAATGAGAGAAGGACCTGAGCTACCTACTCATGCACTTGGCTTATACCCTCTGATCATGCTCATTCTTTATCCCAGGCATATCATTTCTGTTTAGGGTTGGTTTGCACTGGGCCCACTTTACATTATGATTTGGTGAGGCTGATAGGATCACTCTCATGCTGAATTATTCTGGATGTGCAGTTGTTTGGCAGCCAATGGATAAGCATCCCTTCTCTCCTGGACTCCAACAGTAAAGTAGACTTGTTTGACAGAAGGAGTCAATTTCTTCATTGGACATGATAGTGCAGAACCTGCTCCATAGCTCAAGAGCCTGTTTCATCCACTGAGCTTACCACACCACACAGCCCCTACAATATCTGTAACACTATAGAGCCTTCCAGCTAATAAGGCCCCAGTGGCAAGACCTTTGCTGCCACAACCTGGACCTGTTTGTAGAGTTCTTTTCTTCCCTGGATTACATTGAAGTTCAGCAGCTTTTTGTGTTACCTAGCATATAGGCTGGAACAATATTTCCAACTGTGAAACATGCTGCCTCCAGAACCTGGATGCATCAAACTGTGGACTTCAGGACTGCTATAGTTTGCATCTGAAATGACCCACAAAGGTTTTCAGCTTAGTGCTCTAAGGTGGTGGGACCTTTAAAGGGTGGAGCCTACTGACTATGAAACCGACTGAATATGGGAACCTCCATTGTAAGTGAAGGAGTCAGGTAAATACTCATTTGGAGTCAAAGGCCCAGTTGATTCCATCCTTTCCTCCATTTCCCATTCCCCTGAGAACGAACATCAGGGCAACACTTTAGATCTCTGGGCATTAATGTCTACTCTGGTCTCCACAGCCCATTTTGTCCATCCCAGAGATAGGACACAGCCATGAGCAGATTCTACTAGAAAATGCTTCACATAAAATACAAACACAACAAAAGAAAACACAACACAAATAAGTTGTCACTATCAGGAATGTGCAACAATTATCCAGAGAGTAGTACCAGCAGAGATGGCTGCGGGAACTGCAAGGAGAATGTTGGAGCCTAAAGCAGTCGTTCTAAAATATACATGAACGCAGCGTATTCCCAGGGCAGATACCTCAGGGATCCATATGTAAAGAGATCTGCTAATAATCACTGAGAGTACATTGTTATATTTGCTTTGAAATAGGTATGCCATTCCCCCAAATGATTTTTCATCAAAAGAAAACAAATAATTTATAGGAATTTAATATTGATGAGCACAGATCCCAGGGGGAGAAAAGATATGAAGAAATGACAAGAAGTCATCAGGTGTAGTCCACTTTACTCCTTAAGAACATGGTGCCTTTGACAGCATTAATAAATACTTCCATGTAACCTAGAGATCATTTTGCTGTGTTTGATTCTTAGCTAAACTGGTTCTCCTAGCTAAACTGGCTCAGGTATATATATATATATATATATATATATATATATATATATATATACACACACATACACACACACATACATATATATGCACTAATGCTCAGTGTTCTAATTTCTTTCAACTAAAGCAGATTAGCAATATTAAGCATCTCATTGATTTCTGTCTGATAATTATAACTGTTGGCATATTCAAAATTTCATTAGCAGCTGAGTGTGGTGGCACACACCTATAATCACAGCACTCAGGAGGCTGAGGCAGGAGGATTGCCTGTATTCAAGGCCAGCTTGGACTACACAGTGAGTTCAAGACCAGCTTGAACTACATAGTGAGACCCTATCTCAAAATACCCCCCAAACCAAAAAAACCCCAAACCCAGAAAAGGTCACTTAACTTTTCTGAAAATCTAGAACAGATTTCTTTTGGGAATAGCATTAATAGCATTTCTAATCTTAACTTTGATAACCTTTCATTAGGGTTTATATCTGGATGTCTTGTCAAAGACTCATACACTCATAGGTGAGGTTTTGGGGAAGCAATTGGATCACAGGGGCATGCTGCTGCTAGGAGTTAGAGCCTGTTCAGAGGAGGTGGTCACTGGGGCGTGGTCTGGAAGGGCAGATCCCTGCCCCCATCTTCACCCTGTTTCCCAGTGCCATGGGAAGTGTCTGCTGCACAGTACCCACACTGCCCTGCCTTGGAACCAGCTGACTATGGACTAAAACCTATACAAACAAGGAGCCAAAATAAATCTTTACTCCTTTAATTTGGTGATGTCAGGTATTGTGTGTCAGGGACAAAGAAAGTGACTAAAATACTTTGATTGATGCATGTTACTGATGTTTGTTTACATACGTGTGTACATTTACATTTCAAGGTCCATAGGCAGAACAAAAGACCTACTATGTCTATTTCTGAATGAAACACTTTCAAAACTCAGCTCCACCTTTGGCTGAGGGGTCAAATGTCCTCGAAGGAGGTGGTTCTTTGGCTCTTAATTGTCTTTCTCAGTAATGAAAGTCCTTGGTTTTAGAAGGGACCTCTATGGTAGGTCATCAGGAGAACCCAAACCTGAAACGAGGCTTCTCAGATTAACCTGGGAGCTGAAATATACATGTCTTAGTACTTATCTTGCCTTGGTCTAGAAAATTGGAACATCTGGGGGAGGAACTTGAAAAACACTAGCCAGATCTGGGAACCCCTGATACTGTGCAATCACCTTCACTAGTTCGTTGTCTTTGGATTAAGAGGTCAGCAGGTCTTGCTAAAACCTGCTATCTTTACCACCTGGTTCCTGAGCCGTTTTATGAATGTGCCTGCATGATGTCCTGGGCACAGGGTTTTCCTCTCACAGGGCATCTATCCAGTTGGTCTCAATATCCTCTTCCTTCAGCAGCCTTTACTTTATCCTGTTCAGAGCAAGGGTCAAATGAATTAGTCAAGTTGGACTTCAGTTTGTTTTTCTTTTCAGACAAAGGAGAAACAAATCCATGTCATTCAGAAGAGAAGGGCCAGGACTTCCTTTTTCTTCTTGTACGTAAACATTTTGGGGATCAAGAGAAGGAGGGAGACAGGAGAGGAGGAAGGGGTAAGACATGAAGGAAAGGAATCGGGTTGCGATATGTGTATGTACTAGTTCTATACAAGGAACATAAACATTATGTACTGCAAACATGTACTAATAATCTAAAATGATAAAAAACAGAACAAAGCCTGTTGTAATTATTTGAGAGTATAATTTGGGTTTCTCACCTGTGTACAGGAATTAGAAAGTTTCTAATTGCCGTCTGCTAGAATCAGGGCTCCTCACTTTCAAACAATTTATATGGCTAATAATGCTAAAATTTGTATTTGTCCAAGATGCCAGACTAATTCTTGGGTGCCACCATGACACGGTGTGGTATGCAGGGTGGAGGGAAGAGGGGAATGGGCTCCTGCAGGGTCTGCCTCCTCTAGCCCTGTGAGTCGTGTTCTGCTCTGTTGAAGACCTGGCCAAGATCTCCGACGGCCTGTGTGTGGGGTACAACAAAAGGATGAAACAAGAATGAGACAAATGTAATAGTGTATGAAGCGGGGCTGGGAGGTCAGTGCCTCAGGATGGGCAGAGACCAAGACACTCCAAGCCGGCCACTGGTTATTGGGTGCACACAGTGAGGGGAGGAGCTAGTGGAAGACTCAGAGGTCAGTGACTTAGAGGGCAGTGGATAGTCCTGGGATGACTCAAGAGGGCAGCAATGATCTTATACTAAAGAGGATCTTGCACTGGAGTGTTTTTTAATCTTAGCGATCTTAGTTTAGTCTTAGTAGGTGGAAGGGGATAGTCCATCCCTAAAGAGTTAATGGGGAATCTCACCAGGGTGATACCTATAAACCCAAGCCTCCATTTATTCCTTAAGGAAGCACGCAAAATTAGCCAATGTGAATTTCTAGTCCCCAACATTGCTGCTCATTTTCTGGCGTGTTTTTCTGGGTGTAAAATATAGGCATTTTGATGAATGATTTTGATCCATAAACTGGAAGAGAATCTCCTTTCCAAAGGCCTGAGTGGGAGAGCAAAGCTGGGGGGGAAGCAAGCTCAGCATCCCATGACTGAGGCTGTCAGTGTCCCAGTGGAGGCAATGGTGGAGGTCTAATGCATGCCTAAAAGCCACTGTATTTTTTAATAGCAGTTTTACGTTCACAGCAAAATTAGGCAGAGTGTTCAGAGGCTTCCCATGTGCCCCTCCCCAGACACACAAAGGTTTCCCGTGAGAGTGCTGCACCTGTGATTGATACGCCTATCTCACGCCCTCTCAGCTTTTTGGCTGAAGTCAAGTGTAGCACCCAATTTTGTGAAGAATTGTTCAGACTCATTTATCTCTCCAACTAATTCCTCAGTGTTTCTTTTATAGTTAGTGAGCATAAAAGCGACTTATTTCCCCACTTTAATGCATTTGAGGTGGGAGGCTGAGATTGCCCACCTTTCCCACATTTTGTTCCTCAACCCATTAGATTGCTGTACGAATTGCTGTCGTTATAGCATCAACTTTGCTTGAGATTTTTGTCTTCGGCCAGGCATGGTGGTGCATATGTGCAATTTCAGCTACTAGGGAGGCTGGGGCAGGGGGTTGACAAGTTTGAGGCCAGCCTGGATGATTCAATGAGACTCTATCTCATTATAAAAGACTAAGTGGTAAAGCATGCCTAGATTCCATCCTCAGTATTGAAAGAAAAAGTATGGCCACCAAATAAAATGCAAATATCCCCAGGGAGAGGTAAGATCTGTAAGTCATTAGCAATATCACATTTGAATAGCTTTTCACAGTTTGTAAAATACTTTCACATGTACTGATCCTTACTTTGCATAATAGCATGAATTACAGCAATTCCAAAGTGAGAGCAAAAATGTTTTGTGCCCTAAACAACTCGCTCCACCTAAAAGCATGGAACACAGTTTCTCTTGGAATTTACGAACATGTCATGTTGAGGTAGGACAGAAAAAATTCAGATTAAAAAGGAGATAAGAAAAATAAAAAATTTTAAATTATACTTTCAATGAAAGCCTGTAGCTTCAGGTCACAAACCTAGTAAAAAATTCTGAGGGTCCTTGAAGACCCAATAAGCTTAGGCCATTCCCTTCTACCTGTAAATGAGCCTGATCATCCTCTTCTGCCTGTAGGTGAATCTGGCCATTCTCTTTTACCTGTAAGTGGTCATTTCCATCTGTGAATGGACTATCTTTTTCCATCTGTAAACTGGGCCTTTCCCTTGGGGATGATGTAGAGCCCTATCATCTATGATGTCTGTTACCTATGAATGGGCCACTGACCTTCCCTTGCAGAAAGGGATATCACCTTTCATCTGTGAATTCAATCCCCTCCTTCCGTAGATTCGCAGGTTCTAGAGATTTCCACCGCAAATCCCCATAAAGATGCCTATTATAGCTTGAAGCTATACCACAACTCTCTCCTTTTGGAGGCCCACACTTTTATGTCTTTTGAGTGCATAATTTTAAAATTTTGGCTAGCAAATTGCTTTATACCTCTGATTGATATGTTCTGAAAATTCTTTTTCTGTTATGGAAGTCAATAAACCTGCAACCTGCCCTGTGGGTGGGGTAAGTCCAGGGTCTCCATCTCTGCCTTGGGGACCTCCTTGGACCTTGTCTGGTGATCATGTAACCCCCTAACATTTCTGTAAGACACTTGTAATCATGCACTGCCTAATGACATCTTGGTGATCCCTTAAGATTATAACTGCATCAGTCACATTTGTCGTAATGCTGAGGCACATAAACCTTGGCAATGCCAGTCATATTAAAATACTATACAGCACATCTTAGCAACACCCTGTTTCAATAAAGGGGGGTATGTAATATAGCTCACTGCAAAGGCCCTGGTAGTGCAGTACTGCAAAAATATTACATAGAGTACATAATGCTAGGGATAACAAGCTACTGTGTTACTGCTTTAGATATTTGCTATGCTGTGCTGTGCTGTTCTATACTTTTTGGCCTCACCTTAGACCCTTCTCCTCCTACTTACAAAAAATCTACTTTAAATAATCTCTATTATTCAAGAGCAGCCTCATACATCTTGTGTCTACTGCTTCTGTTGATTGTAGTAAGAGATACATGCGATGTTAGACCTATGACATCACAGATGGCACAAGTGTAGTCCATGATGTGCACACAGTGACACCACCCCTAAGGAAGTGTTGTTCAGAACATATCCTTGTCACTGAGTGTAAGTGTAGCATCTGAGATCAGATGACACCTGGATGACAATCAGGATGTTTAAGTCCACACCTTTATAGAGGTCAGAGTTTGAAAGCTTGGTAGGTGAGGGGTCACAGGCCAGGGAGGAAGAGGGGATGTTACTAAGGGAACAGATGGAACATGTTTTCAGTCCTTTTGTTGTTAGGGTGGAAGGATCGGAGGGGAGGTTGTGTCCTTATGGGACTATTTGCTCAGCTGCAGTCTATTCTATCATTTTTCTAGTAGAACAGGGAATTGTTAGGGCTACTGAAGAACAAGTCCATCCTATTTAAAATTTTAAGAAGGGCTGGTATTTGTCTGTTCTCCTAATATGTGCAATATTATGATGCAAGCCAAATTAACCCAAGCTGGTAGCTTTGAATCTGCTGAGAAAACCCCGGAGTGTTGACCCTTCTTGGGCAAAGAGAATTTAGGATACCATAGGGGTGGAGGAAACTCTTGTTTCCTGACCCATAGCTTGGTAGAAAGAAGATCTGTGTTTAACTTCAGTCCTAACCACATAATGTCTTGACGCAGGTAGAGTTTTACATACCCAATTACCCTGCTCTTGGGTCTGCACCAAGCTACACATTAAACAAGGGACAATACACGGGTTTCTGTTGCCCTCACCTGAGTCTTCTCAGATGGAACACAATTTGTCTTTGCTTCCATTCTCCCGACTCTTGTCTTTGTGTGTGTGTGTGTGTGTGTGTGTGTGTGTGTGTGTGCGCATGCGCGCACGTGCGTTATCTTTTCCCAAATCTACCTCACCCTTGAGATCTGACCAGTCCCTGTGTGTGACCTCACTGTGGGTGGTGCTAAGAACTAAAGGAAGCACGTGGAAAGGGAGACAGAGCTCTGTGCAGAGGAGAGTGAGAGCGGAAACGGCAGATAAATGGTTTTGAGTTGGGCCACTGTTTAAGACCCAGATGGAGCACTACCTCCTTCCTCAAATCATTCCTGAAGGACAAAACAACCTCCACTTCATGGGTGTATAGCTCCCATGTGCACACCGTATGGGAGTACTGGACACATTCTGCCTTAGTTTAGAGTTATTTATACATAAGCATGAGGTCCTTTTGTAGATTATCTGCTATCTTGGGGGCAGTTTCCAATTAAAAATTTTAAGTTCCTATTCATATCAGATATAATATGAAGCACAGTGAATTACATCTGACAGGGTCATAGTAAATTCTTGTTGACTTAACAAAAGTAGGAAAGGTGAGAAAGTTTTTAGCCTGAGGTTTGTATTTACCAAAGAACCTTCCAATGTCAAAACAAACAAGGGTTATGTGGACTTGCTGCTCAGGGCTTTCCTGGAAAGAGGGGGTTGTGTTGTAAATGTGACAATAAAATTTCCACCAGATGTAATCATAACTCAGAAAGCAATGGATAATAAATTTATGAAGTGAGGTATGAATTATAAATGAATATGTATCATTTTGAGGTTTTGTTGATTCATAACATTGAAATTTGCATAATAAATCTAAACTACAGCTTAAGTTCAACAGAAAAGTAACATTTAATTAAAGTGCCAGGAACCAACTAACTGTAATGAAATTCTGCAAATGACTAGCATTATCCATTCTTTTCTGATTAAATCAGCACTTGAAACCATTTGGACAGGTCCCCAGCTCCATGTCTAGCGTTGAATAATCACCCAGTGCTTCTGTTTTATGGTTGGCTCTTCCTGTTAGTCACGTGGGCACTGTCCCCACTGCATGTTCGCTAGGAAGAGAGACTGGCTGCACAGGGGTTGGAAAGATAGTAGCCCTACTAATAAAATAAATGCTGGACTTACTTGGCCCAGGATAAATAGAAACTGAACTTACGTACAAAGCTATACTTACAATTTTCTGCCGTTAAAAACTATTAGAAACAATAATGGCATCATTTGTTGGTATCATTTCCAGTGTAAGAATGAGCTGAGTGTTGGCAATCTGCTCGCTAGAGGGAGTTAGGCACCAAAAAAGCCGTCTTTTCAACGACAACTGAGCTGAATCGGACGCCGCGAGTTTGACTCAGGCTTTGGGAGGCTGGATGCCAGCCATCACGAGGCTGAGCCGTTTCTCCATAGATTTTAAGAAAGAATTCCTTATTAGCATATTAAAAATGTGGATAATTTAAATGTTAATTTAAAAATAAATGTTCACCAAAGGCAATGAGAAGTGGTGTAAAATATGAAGCATATTTTAAACAACCTGTAACGTACACATCTAGAACCAAGCATTATTAATATTAGATTTAACCATATGAACTGGAAGTTGAACTTCTTTGAGCCACAAAAACCACCATTTCACATGTTTAACTCAATACTTAGTTTTTTCCTATGCATATGTGGTGGCAATAATTTATAGTCTGCCTTGTCACTTGATATTATATAGGTTATGAATTGTTTATATATAAACATATTGAAACTTAAGGAAAGCCTGACTATCTCACCTGCTCTTAGGTCCTGAGCAAACCCTCTGGAATTCACCTGTGGTTGGTTGCTTGTTTTTAGTTGGTAGAGATGCTGCTTCTTGAATAAAATCTTTCTCTTTTGCAAAAATGTGTTGTTTCAGTAATTAGTATAATGTATGGTAGCCAAAAAGAGCCTGGTTTCATCACAATATTACTTACCAGTTTTTGTGTCACTCAAAATCCTGTCAAAGTTTTATTGGAAAACACTCAGTTTTCCTGACCACTAATATTTTTAGCTGCTTAAGTGCAATAAAAAAGGGCAATATTGAATTGTTGTGCCACTTGTACATCAGGCATCATGTGCCCTAGAGAATAAAGATTATGTCTCAGTTTCAAGGCATTGTACTCTAGTTAGGGAGATGAGACCAAGAGTGTTGCAGGAAAACTGACAGGGAAACAAATGAATGCCAGTGTTAGGGGGTGACCTAATATTCAGTTGTCGATTACAAGCATTGTAGGAGCTTAGAGAGCACAGGAATAAGGATGAGTAGAAATTTTCCACAGGCTCCTGGAAGACACAGAATGTAGAATGCAGTTCTGAGGTGGCAGGGATTGAGTCTAACTCTCTCCTCAGTGCAACCCTAGGGTCTAGGGTGAGACCTGAACTGTACTTGGCTTTAAGAAAAGTAGCACTTCTGCCCTTTATATGTAACGGTGTCACTGGCCTTTCTGCGAAAGCTGTCCCATGGAAGGTACTTCCCAGAAGTGGGAGACCATTCATTCTTGGTGTTGTTTTTTACACTATCTTTTATTAGAGGGACAGTTAGTTTCTGCAGTACTGTCTAGGAATACTGTACACATCAGAGTGGAAAGTAAATGGCTTTTGCTGCAAATGAACTTTTAACCTGTACCTCATGCACATGGAATGAAGTAATCTGCCATAGATAATATATAAAATATGCTGAGTGACAGTATATCATGTCTGGAGTTGAGGATAAAATTATGCGAAATCTGAGAAGACACACACATAGACCCACTTCTTGCAGGATCTACACACACACGCACACACACACACACAAAACCCCAAAAGTAAAGAAAAATTTTAAGGAGTTATAAAGATATAAGGCTATGGACACTCTCTCCACCCCTGTACTTTCTTTAAAAAGCCTAACGCAGAATCCCATTCTGATTAAAATAGGAAAGCTACAATGTAAATTACAATGCAGGGTCAGCCAGACATTTCAAATGCCTTACGGACTGTGAAACTATATTCTGGTTTTAATTTTATCATGCTATATGATCAGTGCTGGATTTAGGCCATGCATTCTTTTAAATTAGAAACCTTTTTTCAACCAGAAGGTTCCTGGAGGCAGTTAGAGCAGCCAGTCCCCCCACCACATGGGTCTCACAGAGTCAGCTCTTTTCCATAGGTGCAAGTCCATGCATTGAAGTTTTGTAATCAAGTAACCACATTTTCCACCTTTATGCAAAATACATCAAAAGTTTTTTCTGAGATATATCATCTAGTTACAATTTACTGTACTATACACAAAACATTTTAGCAGCTCAGGCATTTAACATTATTGTTGACCATGACATTAGGAGCCACAGTCTCTGACTGAATTAAATATTAATTAATCACATTCATGGTAGAAAAACAGGAGTACACTTAAACTTTCTGAAATATTATTAGAGCTTATTATGACACAAGAAACACTTCTCTGAGAATTGGGTCCATCTGTGGTAGCAGCTACTTCGTAGTTTTCTGCTGATGGCTTTCTATTTCTGACCTCCCTTTTCCTATCTGTACAATGAGTAGGTTGACCAACGTGATCTAAGATCATTTGTTGCTCTGAAACTATGCTTCACATATAGTAGCTTCTTCATTATTTTTTAGACATATGAATATTTCTGAAGCTGTATATATTAGTTCTGAAAAGAAGAGTTGTTTCTGAGTGAAAATACGTGATTGTTATTTCACATTACTCGCCCACCTGAAAACTGTACAAACTGATATCAGTCTAAAGGCAACAGACAGAATGGGATAAAATACAAGACACTGATAAGCATTAAAAAATATTTTATTCATACACCAATAATGAACTAGCTGAGAAAGAAATCAGGAAAACAATGTCATTAACAATAGCTCAACAAATTCAGGAATCAGCCTACCCGAGGTAGTGAAGGACCTCTACAACAAAAATTTCAGAACACTGAAAAAAGAGATTGAAGGAGACACTAGAAGATGGAAAGAACTTCCCTGTTCATGGGCTGATAGAATTAATATTGTCAAATGGCCATATTACCAGAGGTGATCTACAGTTCCAATATAGTCCTCATCAGAATTTCAATGACCTTCTTAGAAGGAAGAAGAAAAACAATTTTAAATTGCATATGGAAACACAAAAAAGAAGTATTCCTATTCAAAAAGAACAAGACTGAGGGAGGCATTAAAATACTTAACTTTAAACTGTATTACAAGGCCATAATAATAAAAATAGCATGGTACTGGCACAAAAATAGAGACAGTAATGGAATAACACAGAGGACACAACACCAAACGCATACAACTACAACCATGTGATTTTTCACACCATGTGACAAAGGATTCAAAAACTTCCACTAGAGAAAAGATAGCCTCTTCAGTAATCTGGGAAAAAGAATATCTTACACGTAAAAGATTGAAATTAGATCCCTATCTTTTACTCTGCACAAAAATCAATTCAAAAATGGATCAAAGATCTTGTAGGACCGGAAACTTCAAAACTGCTTGATGATATAATAGGTAAAACTCTGGAAGCTAGAGGCACAGGCAAAGACTTTTTGAATAGGATCCCAATAGCACAGGAAATGGCAGAAAAAAATCAACAGATGATACTGCATCAAATTAAAAGTTTCTACACAGGGAAACCACAGAGTGAAGAGAAAGTCTACAGAACGGGGAAAACTTTCATCAGCTATTTGTTAGATTAATATGCAGAATACATAAAGACTCAAAAACTTAACACCCCCAAATCAAAGATCTCAATTAATAAACAGGCAAATGAATTGAACAATCACTTCTCAAAAAGTACAAATGGCCAGTAAATATATAAAAACATGTTCAATAATTTTAGCCATTAGGAAGATGCAAATCAAAACTGCATTGAGATTTCATCTCATCACAATCGGAATGGCTATCAGGGAGAATATAAAAAACCATAAATGCTGGCGAGGATGCAGAGGGAACAGGAACCCTTCCATGCTGCAAGTGGGAATGTAAATTAGCATAGCCACTGTCTTAGTTACTGTTATTGTTCCTGGAGCAAACTCTGTCTTAGTTACTTTCCTGTCACTGGGACACAGTATCCAACACACACAAATTAAAGGAGGAGAGGTTTATTTTGACTCACAGTTTGTAGTGGTTTCGGTCCATAGTTTACTAGCTCCAAGTCAAGGCAGATGAGGAGACACGTTAGGAGAATAGCTCATGGCATAGCAGCAGGAAACAGAGGGCCATGGGGGGTGAAAGAAGAGACAGATGCTTTCAGGCTGCATCCTCAGTGAGCCACCTTCTTTGGCCAGAATTCACCTTCTAATATCACATTCAGCTATAAACTCATCAGGGGGTTGACGAGTATCATTGATGAGTATCACATCCCCATGATCACATCCCCAAAGCCCTACTTATCAGAATGTGAGGTTTTGAGGGGCATCTAAATATGAAACATAACATTCCACCCTAACCTCCAGAAGACTCATGCCCATCTCTGTGCCAAAGCTGTTTAGTTTATCTCTAAGAATTGCCAAAATCTTAACAGATTCAGCACTGCTTAAAAGTCCAAGTCCAAAGACTTCAATATATAAGGCAAACTCTTAGCTGACAGGACCTATAAAAATGAAAATAAAGTTAAACACTTCCAACATCCAATGGCACAGAATAAACATTCTCATTCCAAAAGGCAGAAACAGAGGGGTAGAAAGGAATGGGAGTAAAGCAAGACCAAAATCCAGCAGGGCAGACATTAGATCCTGTAGCTCCATGTCCAGCACCTGGGGAAATCTGTGGCAAGGTGTGAATGCCAAAGGGCTTGGTCAGCCCTGCCCCTCCAGCACTGCTGCTGGTGATTTTAGCCCTTATGGCTTCTCTCTTGGGCTGGCTTATCTCAGTCCTTGCAGCTTTCCTCAGATGGTCCAAATTTCTGCCTTTTCCAGTTTACTGGGGTCTCCACTTCACTTTCCGTTTCACCCTCACAGTTTCACACACTGCCTTTACAGAGTACACTGTCCGGCCTTCCAGGCCTTATTCTGAGATCTGAGTAGACACCTTCCTGACACCACAGCTCTTGCATGTTGCATGTGCCTAAAATTATTACCTAATGGATGATGCCAAGATCTGCTGCCAGCTGCAGCAGTAGCGGTACTATTTTGCATCTTGACAGTAGTTGCAGAAGCCTTGGTATGGCTGAGCATTGTGCATTAAATCCTGGGTAATTAAATCCACTCTGGAGCATGGCATCTTCTCAAAGCAGTCTTTTACCATTACAATTTTGAGCCTGAAAATGGTGGGGCTTTGCTGGTTCTTCACATTCCCTCAAGGCATTTTTTTTTGTATTGTCCAGATCTAAAGTACTTGGCTTCTTTTTAATGCTAATCTTTTCAGCAACCAGTCTCTACTCCATCTTTACAGGTCTCAGCTTTATTGGGGTTTCCTTTGGGCTGAGCTCAAAACTTTTAAAATCATTCAGCTGTACTGTTTGCACTTGATTCTCAACACAGATCTGGCTATCCCCTAGCAGTACTCATGCCACAGCCTCAATATTAGGCTACCTGAAATTTCCTCCACCAGATTAGTCAATGACCTTTAATTTCAGTCTCCCACTCTCAAGAAATGAGCAAAATGTAGACAAATTTTCTGCCAGAGCATAACACATGTGGCCAGGAGTCAAATTACCAATGGAGTCCTTCTTCCCAACTGAAATCTCTCGAGTCTGACCTTTACTGGCTAGATTATTGTCAACATTCTGGTTTTCTGATCTATAACTAGAATCCTCCATCAAGCTCTCCTATAGCAATTCTATAGTATTGTAGGGCTGTTTCTCCAGTTTGCATCTCCAAAGGATTCCAAATTTCTCCTGTAAGGTGGTTCCAAATGCTTCTGAACCACACAGTCAGGAGTCACAGCAATGCCCCAAATCTGGTGCCAAAACCTGTATGTTACTTTCTTGTTTCTAGGACACAATACCTGACACATGCAAGTTAAAGGAGGAAAGGTTTATTCTGGCTCACAATTTGTAGGGGTTTCAGTCCACAGTTGGCTGATTCCAGTGCAAAGAAGGCAGAGAGACACGGCAAAGGAAAAAGAGCTTATGATATGGCAGCAGAAAGCAGAAAGCGATCAAGGGAGGAGGAAGTGAGATACAACCTTTTAGGCTATGGCCCCAGTGACCCACTTCCTTCTGCCAGGCTTTACTTCCCAATACGGCACTTAGCTCTAAACTCATCAGCAGACTAATCCATGGATGAGCATCATCCCTCTGTGATTCAGGTCCTCCCCCAAGACCCCCACCTTTGAGCACAAGAGGCTTTGGGGAGATATCTAGATATACACTGTAACAGCCATGATGGAAATGAGTGTGAAGATCCCTTAAACACCTACAAGAACTACCCTATGACTCAGTTGTACCATTCCTTGTTAAAGTTAATATACTACAGTATAGTGATATCTGCATACTGGTGTTTACTGTGGCACAATTCACAAAAGCCAAGATATGGGACCAACCTAGGTATCCACAAACAGATGAATGTCCCTGAAAAGCCTCACATGCTTATAGGTAGGATTTTTAGGAGTTGGCTGGACCATGGGTGTGTGATGCTAAATTAGGGTTTATGATATTGGAATTAAGGGTGTGTGAAAACTAATTGTATTAATTTTAAGGTAATTAATTTTCATTAATGGTTTTATGAATTAATTTTCTGTTGTTGCTGAGACAAAAAACCTGACACCCAGAATTAAGGAAGTAAAAACTTATTTAGCTCACAGTTTGTGGAAATTGCAGTACATACTCAGCTGGCTCCAAGGCAGAGTGGCACATGGCAGAGGACAACATTTGATGGTGATGGAAAACAGCAAAAGCAACAAGAGCAAAAGGGAGAGGCAGCAGAAGGCACCCTCTTTCTCTCCCTTATACTGTATGCAAACTACGTGTCCCAGGACAGGTGTAGCACTCACACCCATAATCGCAACATTGAACCATCGATAAATCAAAAACTCTAGAAACCTAGCCCATGACTGCAAGAGGCTTTGGGGGGACACCTAGACACAAACCATAATATTCCACTTCAGGCTCCCAAAGACTCATGTACAACTCTTTATGCAAAAGGCATTTCAGTCCATCTCTGCCAAAGTCCTGACAGTTTCAGTAGGGCTGAAAAGTCCAAGTCTCAAGTCTACTGTGAGGTTTAGGGCAAACTCTTAGCTGTGGGCCCCTGTGCAAATGAAAAGTTAAACACTTCCAACATTCAACAGCATGAGACAAACATTACCATTCCAGAAAGTATAAACGGGAGGATACAAAGCATTGGGACCAAAGCAAATCCAAAATCCAGAAGGGCAAACATTATGTGCTGTAGTTCCATGTGGAACATCTGAAGCCATCTGTGATAAATTGTGAGCTCCAAAGTCCTTATGTGGCTCCACCCCTATGGCACTTCTGGTGGTTGTAGCTCCATGGTTTCTCTCTTGGGCCCACTTTGCTCCTTCCTTGTAGTTTTCTCAGACAACTCACATTCCTGGCTTTTCCAAACTTCTAGGGTCTCACTGGACCTTTCACTTTACACTCACAACCTCACACCTTGGCCTCTCAGGGTCACATTGCCTGGCCCCCCAGGCCTTCTTCTGAAATACAGGTGGAAGCATTTTTAACTTCAGAATTCTTGCATTCTGCATACATCTAAAATCAGTGACATGTGGATGATGCCAAAGTCTGATGCCAGCTGGAGCAGTAACCAGGCTTTCTTCTCTCTTGGATGTAGGGGTCAAGTGCATGGATCACTGAGCACTGTGAACCTGATTCTGAGGAACAGATTCTCTATGCTGCTGGCATTCTGGCACATGGCGTGGCTGCCACCACTCTGTAACATGGTGTTCTGTAGCTTTCTCCTCAAAGCAAAGTCTTTCACTTTTGCAGGTTTGAGACTGCAAAGGGTGGAGACTTGCAGCCTCTAGTAATATCTTCAGGACATCTTTTCTATTCCCCTGTTCCTTCTCAGCATTGGAGATCTCCTCAGCTCTATCTTTGTAATTCACAGCTTTACTGGAGTTTCCTTTCTGGCCAAACTCACAACTTTGTAAATCCTCCTGTTGGACTCTTTGCTCTTGATTCTCAACATAAATCTGGCTAAAAGCTCCCAACAATAGCCATGCCACTGCTTCAACATTTGACTGCCTTGAAATTTCTTCTGCCAGATCAGTCTACTTCCCTTAATCTCCATCTCAGGAAAAGTCTCTGGACACAAGCAAAATGCAGACAAACTTTCTGCCAACCTGTAACATACATCATCTGGAGTCCAACAACCAGCGCAGTCCTTCCCAGCAGAAACCTCTGTCATAGTTTGTGTCTAGATGTCTCTGCAAATCTCATGCAGTCATGGGGTGGGTGAGCTTCTAGAGTTTTTGATTGACTCATGGTCCAATGGGATCGTGGTGTGAGAGCTGGGATTATGGGTGTGAGTGTTACATCCTCCCTGGGGAGGGGAGCCTGCATATAATATAAGGGAGGAAAAGAGGCTTGCTTGCTGCCTCCCCTCCCTTTTTGCTCTTTTTGCTTTTGCTATTTTCCCCAGCCGTGAACTGTTGCCCTTCATGTGCCACTCTGCCTTGGAGCCAGCTGAGTATGGACTGTAGGCTCCAGAAACTGTGAGCTAAATAATTGCCATTCCTTCCTTAATTATGGGTGTCAGGTATTCTGTCTCAGCAATGAGAGAAAAATAGCCAAGACATCTCCCGAACCCAGTCTTTACCAGCAGGATTTCTATCAGCCTTCTGGTGTTCTGAGCTCTGACCAGAATCTCTTAGACAGAACAGCCAAAGGCATTGTAGCACTTCTCTTTCAGGTGAAATCTCTGAACCTTTCCAAACACTTCCCACAAGCCATTGCCAAAGGCTCTTGAACCACATGGTCAAGTAGAGTCACAGCAACAATCCCACTCCCAGTACCAAATTCTATTTCAGTTACTTTTCTGTTATTGCTGAAACAAAATACCTGACCCTCACAATTAAGGAAGGAAAGGTTTATGTAGCTCACAGTTAGTGGATGTCTCAGTCCATACTTGGCTGGCCCCAAGGCAGAGTGACATATGGCAGAGATCACGGTGGTGGAGGACAGCAAAAGCAACAAAAGCAAAAATGCAGAAGCAGCGGAAAATAACCTCTTTTTCTCCCTTGTATTGCATCCAAACTATGCACCCCAGGGCAGGTGTAACGCTCACACCCATAATCCCAACATTGGACCATCAATCAGTCAAAAACTCTAGAAACCCACCCCCTGGCTGCATGAGGCTTTGGGGCAACACCTAGGCAAGCCCAGAACAACTAAATTGGTTTAAAATAGTCATAGGTGTGGATAATGGAAGCCCCACCCTGGGTATGGCCTTATAGCCTGAAAGGAATACAAAGGAAAGGATGGGGGGTAGCCTTGGCTCTTGTTCACTTCTTCTTGCTGCTTTCTGGCTACGTTGACATGGACTACTGATGCCCCTCTGTCATGCCGTCTTGCCTTGGAGCCAGTTGACTATGTAGTGAATCCTCTACAAACTGTGAGCTGAACTGAAGTTTTCTTCCTTTAACTTTGGGTATATATTCAGAGGAAATGAACTTATAGGGCTATCTGCACTTCCATATTCATTTCAGCTTTATTTAAAATAGTTAAAATATGGAATTATTCCATGTGTCTAACAATGAATGAAGACTATTGTAGCAATGGAATATTATTCAACCACAAGAAAGAAAGAAATCCTGCTGCTTCAGACAATATGGATGAATCTGGAGGACAATACACTAAGTGAAATAAGCCAGGTACGCAAAGACAACACTTCATGATCTCATTTGTGTGTGGAATCTTAAAAAGTGAAATTCATAAAATCTGACAGTAGAATGGTGGTTAATAGGAAGCAGAGGCAAGGGAGGTAGGGAAATGTGGAGATATTCATCAAAGGGTAAAAAGCTCATTAATGTAGGACAAAGGTTTGGAGATCTACTATACCACATGTTGACTATAGTTAATACTATCGCATACTAGAAATTTATTAACAGAATTGATCTTAAGCTTTCTCAGTACATACACATAAAAGGTAATATGTGAGTCATTGGGTATATTAATAGCTTGATTGTGAATGTCCCAATAGAGCTAATATATATTAATAACTTAAATGTATGCTATTAATGTATATGTAAACACATAGCAAAAATTATGTAGCTCACTTTAAGTTATAAATTTTTGCCAAGTGTAGCTAAATAAAATTGGGGAAAATTAATCAAATTTCTATCATTTTGTGATTGTGATTTAAAAATCATTAATGATTTTCTGCCTCTGTTTTAGTGGGTGTAAGTGAGAGTATGATGTGTTGAGTTTTATATGTGCTGTAGTTTGATAATTTGAAAAAACATCTGAGAGAATTTGGTGAGGAAGTTAGCACAAACCCTTTTAGGTATGAGATGGTGGCAGAATGTTCCAGTTGAGATAAAGTGAAGATAGTGAGAAATAAAATGAATGAACAACTTACATTTTATTTTAATTCGGTGTTTGGAAACAGGAACTTCTTAGCAGCCGGTGCACTATAGTAAAAAGGAGATAAAACGCTATTGTCACGTCTAAGTCCCTGGGCAAGCATATCACTTATCTACAGGTGAAAGCTTTTAGTTTTGGCCTGAGCAAGAAATAGCACAGAGAATTCTGCATTGGATGTCTGTTTGCTGGAGTGGTGTCACCTGTGCTTGACCAGGACTATTCTGAGCTAAATTTTATTGACTTAAAAATCAAAGTATATAAAGTGTGTATATGTATGGTAGGAGAGAATCTAAATGCATAATGTAAAACTTCCATAGAAGTCAGTTATCTGAGAATTGCATTGTTTCTCCTTCCCTGTCTTCCTCCTTCTCTCTCTCTCCCTCTCTCTCTCTCCCTCTCTCTCTCTCTCTCTCTCTCTCTCTCTCTCTCTCTCTCTCTCTCTCTCTCTCTCTCTCTCTCTCTCTCTCTCTCTCTCTCTCTCTCTCTCTCTCTTTCTGTGTGTGTGTGTGTGTGTGTGTGTGTGTGTGTGATGGGATGGGGAAAAATCTAACTGCATACTTATTAGAAGACTTCTGCAGATTTTAGTTATCTCAGAATTGCATTACCTTTGTGTCTGCTTTTCCTAAGCTTGCACTCTAGCTTTTATTTTTTGGCATGGTGATATTTCTTCTTTGGATTTTACCTGAGTAGACAAGCATGAAATGAATTTCTTATTGCATTTTACTAATAATAGGAATGTTTGCAGTTCAATATTACTGATTAGTAACAGTCACCACTCTTGGGACTGGTAATGGACGCTCTGAATACCACTCATGACCTTTTCATTCCATCAGCTGCTCTGAGTATTTCACGTTAACAGTTTACAGCTGAGTCCCTCCGCAGGCATTGCTCTTAGCCAAAAGGGGTATTTTTTGGCGAGGTTACAGCACCTCCCTAAGGCAGCCTTAGGGAGGTGTGGAGGCAAATAGGCCAGGTCCCTTTAAACAGCTCTAAAGGGCTACGTCACTTCAATGGCTCCCATAGGATTCACTGAAGTTTGGCTGCAACTTTGGTCACGGCCACGACAGTTAACATTTTCCTTCTGCCAGATCAGCTTCCCTTTCTGTCTCACAGGTGTTATTCCTTAGAGTCCATTTCAATAAACCTGTTTTATAGTAATCTAAACCTTAAAGTCTGTTTCTCTGAAATAGACCAAAGGACACCTTTCCATTTTACTGTGAGATTCTCCAGTGCTTACATTGGGTCTCTAGTAGAATGAATCCTTTTGGAAGAGTGAATATTGGCTCCATGGAATCTCAAATTAAATCCCATGTTTGTATTTTCACTGTAGTGTCTAGTAGCATTTGTTTATTATTCATTATATTAAGTCATTTATTGTATTTATTATTTATTGTATTATTGTATTTATTTAATCACAGCACATGACGTTTAACCTCTTCCTTGTGCCAGATCTGCTTCCCTTTTTGCCTCACAGCTGTTATCCCATAAAGCCCTTCCCAATAAACCACTTTTATGCTAGTCTCAACTTTAAAGTCTGTTTCTCTGGAATAGACCAAAGGCAGGACCCCTTCCAATTTGATTGTGTGAGATTCTCTGGTGCTTATATCGGCTCTCTGGTAGAATGAACCCTTCTGGAAGAGTTAATATTGGCTCCCTGGAATCTCAACTCATTAAACCGTATTTATTATTTATCATATTATTTAATATATTAAAACAGGTATGATTTTTATGGTCCTGGGATAAAAAAAACTTCTTTAACTTGTTGCAAATATTCTAAAGCTTTAATCTTGCTTTTAACATACTCTGCTGTCTTTAAAAATTATTAGATACTGCTCACTGTAGCACAAAATGCTACCCCCTCAACAAGCATACTTTAATTTGTTAGTTGTCCAGGTAATAGTTCCCATTCTAGATCTGGTTGTTCTTGTCTCTTATAAATGGCTGGTCATTGCAAAGCATAGTTGGTCACTATCATGCACATTTATAAACCAGTCCATAATTTATAAGCCATTCTGCCTCTGTACTTTCTGCTTGCTTATCCAATATAAGCCCTAGACCACCAGAGATCAGGGTCTGATATTTTGGGAGTGATCCTGACTACTGCCCATCACTGTAAAGAAATCCTAGGTGTCACTTTGGTGTTTCTGCTTGCCATTGCATCTGATGTGTTAGCCAGAAAGACTGACCATGCTGACATCTTTGGTCACCAGTCATGGCACTCACGGATGGAGCAAAGACCTGTCCAGGTCTCAACTGGCACGTGTGCTGTATAGATTTCTTGAGTACCCTTTGAGGTCTGGAGGAGGATTCCTAGCTCCCTGCTCCAGCAGCTCACCATGGACCCTAAAGGGGAGGGAAATAATCTGTCTATCTGTCTGCCTGCATGCTTGATTCTGATAAGACTTCTGGGGGCACCCCAGTTAGTCAGTCCTGCTCAGTTAGGGCAGAAAAGCTTGACCCCCTCATTAATTAAGGCCACCTCCAAGGGAAGGGGATTGGAATGTTTAACCTCTGAGTACCTGCTGAATGAAAGTGTGAGTGAGTGGACCAGACAGCATAAGCAATAGGCTGCTCTGTCTGGGCACCAAGACTGGGAAGCCCTGGTCACAGTGGCTGATTGGGCCTTCACCTGCGGTTCTGTGGTGATTGACATATAGCAGAAAAGAGGCTTTGCACCCTCCTTAGCTAAGTCCCTGCAAGGAGTGTGGTCACACGGGCATCTGAATGGTCTCTCTCTGAGGGGTACCCATCCTTTGTCTGTTGTGCCATCATTCAGGGGTACACAACATACATCATGGGGAGATAAAGTGGGAACTAATTAGTTAAAATCCATAGTCACTGACTCCAGGAAAAGGGGCTTTTACAAAGTTAAAAATGAAAACAAATCTTTCCTTTTCTCTTTTTTTTCAGAGAAAAATAGAATAAAGAGGAAAAATAGGAAAAATAGGATAAAGAGGCCCATTCTTCCTGAGAATTCTACCTTGGCATGCTCATTGGCTGCCACAGCTGCTACCAATAACTGTAGCCTCACTTCCCACTCCCAGCTCATCTATTTCCAGTCAACTGAACTGGTTCCAGCTATACATTGCCTGAATTCAGCGAAAGAAGGTCCTCCCACCAGAGCCTTCTGCTTATGTGCCTATCCTGGTCAGATGGCATTATCTAATGCCCACTGAGATGACTGTCAATAATTTCTTCTGAGTTTCATATTTTGACTAAGGAACAATTGGACCATCAGCCCTGACAAGTGAGTTGCACCCTGTTAGACCTGAATAGATAGGATGGACCAAGCCCTGTCAAATTGGGCCCCTGAGAGCCTGTGGTCATTGCAAAACATGGGGGTAAACCTGTGACTTTCCTGGTAGACAATGGAACAGAATTCTCTGTCTTCAAATATTCCCTGTCAAAAAGTTACCTTTATTGGGGAAACTGGGACTCTTGCCTCCCATTCCTTCTTCTAGGCACAAACTTTTCACCTCAGAGGACATCTCCTTCACACCAAACCAGTCAGCTTCACTTTCATTTAACTCTGATTATTCCACTTTGACTGCTCCCCAAGAGGAAAATGACGCCTGCATCAGCCTGAGACAGATAACTGCAGTCCTAGAATTGTGAAAACTGTCCTCCCGGAGGTGTAGACTAAAGACTTGCCTCTGGGTCTGGACATCAACCGTGCTTCCTCACTGTGACCCTCATTGCTATTAGATGTCATGGACAGTATGAATAGGCATCCAGCTACACATCAGCCTGATAGACTGTTAAACCCCTTGGGCAAGATCTCCATGCTGTCAACAATACAGAAAAAGATTCCTTCCTCTGCTTGCAAATTGCTCCCATAAATCCTTTCAACTGGGAAAATCCTGAGACAAAAGGCCAGCTCACTTGGATTCAATTGCCATAAGAGGTTTACTCTCCCATCTTGGCTCTGCACCTGTGTCCTGCATGACAAGAAAGCCATTCTAGTCATCTAAACAAACCCACAAGCCTATCGGAGAGGCTCTCAGATTTGGCCTAAGCCAGAAAAACTTTATCCTGTTCTGCTTAATGATCCCAAGCCCAACCTGCCTCCTCCTTACATTCATCAAACTCAAGCTGCTCAGTTTGCCATGATGCCACCACCACCAGTTATTTCTCCTGCAGCACAACCTCCTGAAGAATGCCACCATATTTTAGATGAGGTTTGTCTTGGTTACTTTTCTGTCATTGCTGAGAAAAAGTACCTGACACCCAGAATTAAGGAAGGAAAGATTTGTTTAGCTCAGTTTGTGGAGTTTGCAGTCCATACTCAGCTGGCTCCAAGGCAGAGTGGTACATGGCAGAGGGCAACAGTTCATGCTGGCAGAAAACAGCAAAAGCAACAAGAGCAAAAGGGAGAAGCAGGCAAAGCAGCCTCTGTCCTGCCATTATGTTGTATGCAAATTACCAGCCCCAGGACAGGTGTAGCACTCATACCCATAATCACAACATTGGTCCATGAACCAATAAAAAACTCTAGAAGTCCTCCTCATGACTGTATGAGGCTTTGGAGGGATATCCAGACACAAACCATAACATTCTACCCCTGGCCCCCAAAGACTCACTCATATCCCTTTATGCAAAAGATATTTTAGTCCATCTCTATGAGTTGCTGAAGCCCTAACAGTTTCAGCATTGTTGAAAGGTCCAAGTCCCAAGTCTCTTCTGAGATGTAAGACAAACTCTTAGCTGTGAGCTCTTGTACAAATGAAAGGTTAAACACTTCCAACACTCAATGGGACAAGACAAACATTACCATTCCAAAAGGTACTCACTGGGCGATACAAAGCATTGGGACCAAAGCAAGTCCAAGATCCAGTAGGGCAAACATTAAGTCTTTTGCTGCCATGTGGAACATCTGAAGCAATTTGTGGCACATTGTGAACTCAAAAGGACCTTCCCTATGACATTTCTGGTGGTTGTGGTTCCCATGGCTTCTCTCTTGGGCCTGCTTTGTTCCCTCCTTCCAGCCTTCCTCAGACAATCCACATTTCTGGCTTTTCCAAACTTCTGAGGTCTTCACTCTTCCTCTTGCTTTACACTTACAGCCTCACATACTGTCTTCTCAGGGCCACACTGCCTGGACTCTGAAGACTTTTTCTCAAATCTGGGTAGAAGCCTTTTGAACCTCAAAACTCTTACATTCTCCATGTGCCTACAACCAGGGCCACGTGGATGATGCCAAAGTCTGCTGCCACCTTAAGGAGTAGCCACCCTTTCCTCTTTCTTGGCCATAGGTTGAGTGCCTGGATCACTGTGCACTCTCGATCCAATTCTGAGGAACAAATTCTCTATGCTGCCACCATTCTGGAACATGGTGCTCTGTGGCTTTCTTCTCAAAATAGTCTTTCATCTTTGCAAAGACCCCAGTTCTGCACTCAGAGGTTAATTGATCTGAACTCAACCTCTCAGAGTTTCAAAAACTTGTTTCCTCTTATTGCATTTCTAATTGATGACACCCAAGCTGTCTTCAAGAAAGGCACCAAAGTCTGCTACAGTGTCTGGCAGACACCACTTCCATGCTCTAACAGTCACTGTCCTGATCAAGAAAGCTTACAAGCTGACCTTAGGCTGAGACCTATCTATCTAGATGCTACATGCTGTACTTGGATGAAATGTTCTAAAAATGGAACTCCTGACAGATGCTGAGTACAACTTGTTTACATATGGAAGTAACTCTACTAGGAATGAGGTCTGACAAGTTAGATATGTGGTCACCTTGGACAAAACAATTTTCACCAAAACTCTCCTGCATGGATAATCTGCACAGCAAACTGCTTCCTGTTGCTGTTTTTAAATCTGCCATCAACCATGCAAAACAATTGGGTTCAGAGGCCTAACTCCCCTTTGAGGATCCAATTAACTAAATGCCCAGTATTCCTGGAAGACAAGAGCCAGACATGCCCTCACCATTTGCAAGCTTAAACCGCTGTGCTGGCACATGTACCCCTGCAGCCAGCTCAGGTTTTAGCATTTGTGTCACTGGTCCTGATCTCCCATTCCCTACCCCTACTGAGAAGAAAAGTTTGTAGGGTCCTACTGTAAAAATTATATATATATATATATATATATATATATATATATATATCCCTAGATATGCCCTATTGGCAGCAACAACAGACCTGCATCTGTAGCAGAGGTAACAATATTTAATTAAATAAAAACTATATACAGTTTGTAACCAGGTAAAAGACCAGCTATATCTGTAGGCATTCCTGCACACACATATAACCCAGGTACATATGAATTACCTCTTCAAGTTCCAGAAATCCATCCTTAGATCTGCTGAAATATTTACCTGGACAGCTTATCCCAAGCTCATGCTGAAGAGACAACACAGGCACAACTGAAGGCTGAGGACACTGTTACCTATTCCCCTCGATTCTCGTGCCTTTTCAGGCTGCTTATCCCAGTACTTGCTTCCCTGCCCCCCTGCTAACTGTGCTGCTTTTTGCCTTAAACTGTATGGGTGATTGCTCCAAGAGAATAAAACAATCCATGAAACTCTTGACCAAGATATGATGAGCATCCAAGACACACTGGACACTCTCCTGAATCAGATTAACTCCATCACTACTTTGCCACAGTAATGTTACAGAACAGACAGGCCTGGATTCTAGTTGGGCCTTGTCTCAGAAGATCACATGTAATATGCCCAGCAAAGATCTGCCAGGGAAACTAAAACAGGGGTGAAATGTAACAGAAAATGCTCCCCCATCCAGTATATTTCAGTTTCTTAGTTGCGCTGTTCCAGATTTGGTTGCTCCTGTCTGTTAGAAATGGTCAGTCACTGTAATGAGTAACTGGTCACTATGATCCACATTGAATAAACCAACTTCCAATTGACAAGCAATTCTGCCTCTGTATTTCCTGCTTGCTTGTCCAATATAAGCCTTAGACCACTAGAGATCAGAGCCTGATATCTTAGGAGTATCCTGATCAGTGCCCATTGATCTAAGTAAATCTGCCTCCAAATCCTGGTTGTTGCTTTGGTGTTTCTGCTTGCTGTTGCACACTATCATAATTATAGCCACTTTTAATAGAATCTACATATGATTTAGTTTGCTAGTCTTTTTTATTTTCATTGGAAGAGATCCCATTTGATCCAGCTATATCTCTTCTGGGTATTTTCCCAGAAGAAATGAAAACATTATACCACAGTGATATGTGCACCCATATTTATAGCAGCACAATTTGTAATAGTTTAATTTTGGAAACAACCCTAAAGCTCAGGAACCAAAGAATGAATAAAAAAGATGTGTTTTTTATTTTTATTTTTTAAATGGAGTATTACTTAGTTATAAGGAAAGATAAACTCAAAGCTTTTACAGGTAAATGGATGCAATTAAGATGACAGTCATAAGTGAAATAAATCAAAATTGCATGTGTAAACAATGTGTAAATACACGGTTTCCATAGTGTATGCAACTGAATAAGTAAAAAAGATCCAAAAGTAAAATAGATATAGTGAAAGGGAAAGAAACTGCTCAAAAGGAAGGAACAACTGGGATGGGGGAAAAGAGAAAAGAAGGAAAGGGGAAACAAGGCATGAATACATCCACAACTATTAATTCATTGAAAAGAGCAGTTAGTGCTTATATTGTTTGATCAGTTTTGCATGCCTGTATCTAGCAATCTGAGCAACCACTTTGCAGATAACACTATGCAATATAATAACCATTGTTAATTTCCTATCATCTTATTTTGAAATTCTGTATCATTTTTATTGCTTTTTCTCTCTTTAAAATAAAATTTTTAAAAGTTGAAATATTTGATATTGTTTCCATAAAAATAATTACTATAGGTAAGTACATATGTAACTAGATGTTTTTAATTTGATTATTTCTTCATTATGTGATTCAAATTATTACCATAAAAAAATGACACTTTCAAAGAAATAACCTAAATGGGTATCCTGTTTGCTGTATGGAAAGTCTTTCTCTAAACACTAAGGAACTTTTTCAATCTACTTATAGCCATGCCAAAAGAGATATTCAAATAAGATTTTTGATATCTGTCTTTTGAGAGAAAACATTAGATTTTTGTTATTAAGAGCTCTTGTAAGATTTAGAAATTAGCAAGTACAATGCATTTCATATTAAAATGATAATACAGAAATTTTGGTTGGTATATATTAAATGCATATTTATATATGATATAATGATTCTCTAGAAAAGAAGGGAATTCATAACTTTGAAATAACTTTTCTATTAAAAAGCGAGGCTTGGTAAAAGTGAAATCAAGACAGATATATTTAAAAATTGTTTTAGACTTATATTTCTAAAATATTTTGCATGCAATGTAATACTTGAGATTTTCCAATTTCGTTTCTCTCAAACCCAAGATGTTCATTGGTTGCTTGTAGTTTACATAGTAAATACTTTCTTCTATCAAAGTCTAGTCAGTATTAGAGTCCTGGCACCATTCTTTCTTGTGCAAAATAGCTTTTCCCCCATTTGACTTCCTATCCAGCAAATAAGCAATTCTGAGGACACAACTTTTCATGGATTTATAGATTAATTTAAGGATTTATTGATTCAAGGATTAGTGGTGTGAGTGAACTGGCTTTCTAACACCACCCAATTCCTCATAAGGGGTTGTTGTCATTGGTGGCCTTGATGGTCCATTTGAAGGAAGAAATATGCTAGGTGAGAGAAGCCATTCTTGATAGCCAGTTGCCTAAGATCACTCTCCTGGTCTAGGATCATTGTAGGTGAGTACCTATCAGCATACACATAGGGGCCTACACTGAAAAAGGACATACATGTCAATTTTATTTAAATCATCTTACCTAGGCACATCTTCTGGATTCTAGTTTTTAAAAATTTGAGCATCATTTTGTACCTAATATTTTTAAAGATTGTATTATATAACCCTAGCTGTACATTTGTCACTGTGCTGTTGCACCTACTCAAGTTTTTGACCAAAGAGGCCTAGTCATGGTCTTCAATAAAATGGTTATTGCCCTCTATGGTTGCTTTTCTACTTATTCTTGGTTGTTGTTGAAAATTTATGTTTTTGTATAAAACTATATATTTCATCATCTTTTAAAAATCCCACTTCACAATAGAGTATGAGGAGTCATATCTTTGCTTTCCAGTCATCAACAGAGTGCCTTGCACTGGAGGTTACTTGCAAATGTGGTGAAGTAAGGGAGCCATATCTGTGGACCAGTGTCACCAGTTTTACATAAGCATCACCTTCCAGAGGTAAATAATGCCTATCATTAATTAAGTGCCAGATATTTTTGTCAATGTTCACCATACTTTCTTAACTCTTGCAATGGTCTTTTAAGATCTATTCCTGGAACCATTTACGGAAGAGAAAAACCAAGACTTATTTGCTTAATAAATGTTGTATTTTTAATAAATTGGATTCTCATTTCTGATTCACAGTTTCTTCTGCTTGTAACTAGGCTACATTTCTCTAACCATACAAAATGTATCATAGCCGATTTATTCAGTACATTTATAATGAGTGCCTTCTGTGGTGTCAGCATTCTGCTGAACATTGTGTGTGGAAACATATAGAAAAATAACAACAACAAGAAGCCACCATTTCTTTGGGGGCTTACTATGTGCCCGTTGTCGTTTCCAGAGCACTGTTGGCAATATTTATTTAGTCTGCATAGAATAGTATTTTTATTGCCCTTATCTATCTATAATCTATCTATCTTTCTAATATAATCTATCTATCTATCTATCTATCTATCTATCTATCTATCTATCTATAATCTATCTATCTATCTACCTATCTATCTAATTTATCACCTATTTTACAGAACAGGAGACTTGCTCAAGCCGCACAGCTAATAAGAGGCAAAGTCATTACTGAAACCCAACACGTCTGGCTCCAAAGCAGAATGACTTCTTTAAAAAATGGAGTCCTTTGTGCCAATGGGTTCTTAGCTCAATCTGGAAGTGAAGCAGATATACATGATACAACAATAAGTTTTAGAATGACCACACAATTTTCAAAGAATGTTTTATGAACTTCCTACTAAAGGGTTCGAAAGAAGGAAAATTTTGTGAATTCCACATGCTGGAACCGCAATGTGATTCTGTAGTTAAGGAAGAACTGTTCAGTTTTTTGATTTAACTAAAAATTTTTGTTTAGAAAATTTTTATATCATGTTTTCACTGAAACTGTGTAAATGAAGGGAACTTGATTATGATTTTTTTTTTTTCTTTTACACTTTTATTAAAAAACAAATAGATGTACATATAAAATACATAAAACATATACACACGCACAAAGATATATCAAGATGTTTTGAAGGTTAATCCATCATAGTATAAAAAGTACAACCTCACTGTTTCTCACGAGTGCACATTATCCCTTTATATAGCTGTGCTGTAATTGATTTGACGGTTTCTTGTT
>PVLD010011869.1:47233-63306 GCA_004027595.1 Dinomys branickii | reverse complement strand
TGGGGCTTTCCCACGTCTCGCCCCGGCAGCCTGGTCCGCCCTACCACATCTCCCCCGGCATCTCAGAGAAATACGCCCAGTTTAAACTTCCCAGCCGAGGTCCCGGCATTCACGCTCGCCAAGTCTGTCTCGAGCTGGTGGTGTTTATTAAGGAGGATCGCTCCCTTGCTGCTCACCTGGTCGCCATCTTCCCATCATCATCCCCCGCCTTTCATTTTTTTTTGGAAAGATACCTGGGGGGAAATAGGGTTAGAAATAACATATGTATACAACCTTGGCATACAGTAGGCACTCTGTAAATGGTTGCTGCTGCTGTTAAAGCTATTTAACAACGAGATGGGCTGCAACACAAAAAGATGGGGTCCACAGGAAAGGAGAAGATTAGATGTGACAATCAGAAGCCTCTTCAGGGAATTTGAACTAAATACCAGGAAGCCTTGGCTCCTTGCTTACCTTGGGTCCACCCAAGATGAGTTCCAACATTTACATACTTTGTTGTGTTTCTGATGAGCTTGGACTTGAGCCTGCTAGGACCTTGGAAGCATTGGCCAGATCATAATAAGAGAAGCCAGACAGGCATGAAGCTGCAAGGACCACCCTAGGACCCTCAGGGAGATATGGGTAAGGACAGTTGGGAATCAAGCAGTAACTAGAGTCCTAAAGATGTCAGGCTGAATCTAGCAGCTCCCAAGACTTCCAAGAAGATGGTGGAGTGGTGAATAGCAGAGAAACAGCCTACCTGAGATTTTGTGTCCAGATGCTGGAATATAGCAATGTAAGGAAGAGAAGAAGGAGGAAAGTGGGACCCAGCAAGGATCTGAAGTGAGAATTGAGTCCCACAGGGAAAGTGAAGAGAGAGACTTCAATGAAGAAGAAGGAGATGGCAGGCAGTATTTTGTCCCTGAGCCCTGACTTACTGAATGGGAGGAGCAGCTTGAGCCTGCAAACACACAGTAACTACTGGCAACCCCAGAGATCTCTGTGGGAAAAACACAAATGGAATATAGCAGTAGACACATTGGACTGCAGTGGCTGGTTATTCAGGTTCAGACTCCCCCAGGAAAGGGCAATTGGCCAATTGCCATGTTGGAAAAAGTCAAACTGAGATTCAAATTCAGAGCAGCTATGGTCTGGCTCCATCTAGCAGCCCCAGAGTCAGGGTGAGGCAGAACTAAGCTCAAGTTGGCAGGGTCACATGGAGTGATACATGCTGAACAAATTGTGTTCCAGCTTCACAGCCAGAAACCAGCCTGAACTTCAGTGGAACTAAAGGTGCAGGCTTGCTGGGATTATCTACTTTCCCACTATAAATCTACAGCTAGCTTCTGGGATTAATCAACATGGATCTGGACTCTGTCTGCTCACTGTGTCTACCATTAAGAGCAGAGACACACCTTGAAGTGGATTTCTTTTCTTCTTTTCTTTTTTTTTCCTCTTATTTTTGTTTTTGTTTTGGGTTTTTAAAATTGTTTGTTCTTGGTTTTATATGAATGTGAATACTGCTCCTAGTTTTCTTCTTGTTGCTCTTCTGTTATGTTCCTTTTTTTATTTCTTCCTACTTTTTTTCCTCCTGTCTTCTTCATCAGTTTCCCGAAGTTGTATAATCTTCCTTTGCCCTACAGCCTTGCTTCCAATATCTTCCTCTTCCTCTATTTTTCCCCCTAACCTCTTTTAAATCTTCTCCACTGTGGGTAAAATCACCATACTGAGGACATATTTACTGTATAAAATTTTCTGGTTTTAGATTCTGTTATGTAACTACAAACTTAGTTCATACAGTTAAAGGTGGCAAATTAATAATTACCACAGTTTGTCATTTTCTAGGCTATGCTGCATGCTACTGCTATTGCTGATTGCAACACTTTAATCAATGTGACATACTTGTTCTAATCAGTTCTTCTCCCTGGTATGCCAAAACTGAGATTGCCTAAGTGTCATAAATAATACTATATACCAGTGCCAAAGAACAAGGAGCAAGTTCAAACGGGCAGCAATTTCTCATCCCCAATAAATGGAAGAGGTAGGATCTTGCAACACACTCAAAATCCAAAAGCCAACTATACCTGGAAGACATCTCTGAAAAGTAGTCATTTCCTAATAGTTCCAAATACTAGCAATGAAACTACTTACCATAAGCAACTTATAAGCATCAACCAAGGAATTAAACTTTAAAAAATACAAAATTAGAAGACACTTAAACAAGATGCAATCCCAGACTTTCAGCTTATGAAAGGCAAACACAGGAAGCAATGAGATGGAACAATTTGAAAGCGACCAACTTGGACTTTCTGAAGTGCTAACAGTGGAAGTAACAAAAAGAGATGAATGAGGCTCTAGAAAAAGATCAAATCAGAAATAATTTCTCAGATAACTATAGAGATAGTGACCATAATAAAGATATGTCTAGTGCCTCTAGAACTAATACAGATATTTTTAAAAATAGAGGAACTTAGGAAAATGATGGAAATGTTGAATTCCAAATATAGGAAAGAAGAAGGACTTCCAGGAAGATGGTGGAATAGTAAACAGCATAGAAAGAACCTCTCTAAGAGTTGCTGTCCAGACACTGAAATATAGCTAGGTGTGAGAGCTCTTGGCTTGAATGTCCCATGGGAGAGGGCACTTGGCTGGGAGCCATCTTAGAGAAGGGTCATTTGAGATCTGAACTCAGAACAACTGCTGGGTCCATATTGCAGCTCCCTACTGAGTTCAGGCCCTCAGAAAGTTCACTAATGGCTACAGGCCAAATGGGTCTGGTCCTGGCCTCACATCCAGAAACTAGCCTGAACTTCAGGGTAAATAAAGGTGCAGGCTCACTGAGATTATCTACTACCTCACCATAAATCTACTGCTGGTGTTCTGGGATAAATCAACACAGATGTGAACTCTGTTCGCACATGTTGTCTACCAATGACAAATAGACTTTTCCCTCTCTCTCACTCTCTCTCTTCTTGTTTTTTTCCTTCATTGTTTGATCTTGCTTTTATATGGATATGAACATGGTTTCCCACACAGGAAAGAAATGGACACATGAAACACAGTGAAACAGATATCCAGGAGATTAAAAATTCTACTGAAAGTATATGCAGCAGAATGAGCCAATTCAAGACAGGATTGTGGTTAGTAACCTTAAAAAGAAAGATTTCTTACAAACAGAAACAGACCACAAAAAGTCAATCCAACAGCTGCTAGAAGATGCAAAGAATAACATAAGATTGATCAGAATCAATGAAAATGTAGGAGATAGTGCAAATGACTTTTTTTAAAAAAAGCTTGTTTACAGAAGTCATGGCAGGAAACTTCCCAAACAGGGAAAGAGAATTTGACATACAGTAAGTGAGGCATTTAGAACTCTAAATATCCATTATTTAGGAAAAAAAAAACTACACCAAGTCATATAATAGTCAATATTCCATAAATTCAATATAAGAACAGAATATTAAATGCTGTTAGAGAAAAGAAACAAATCACCTAAAAGGAAAGCCCATCAGAATCACAGCAGACTTTCAACACAAACCCTCAAGGTTTAACTCACCAAATCTATTCCCATAGGCATGATCTTCACCACTGCATCCTGATGCCTCCTTAGCTAGCCAGCTGTATGTACCATGTAATTTAATTCTACACTAAAATAACTATTTCCCCATATTTAGAGAAGGAAAACTGAGTCTCAGAGGAACAATCTTCCTCCATATCAAACTAGTAGAGAAGTAAGGTAGGCATTAACACAGACCTGTCAGCTTGTCCCACAACATTAAGTTCTTCAACAACAACAAACACAAGGACTTAGGACACACCAGGTGCTGGGCAGGAGCTTAGAGCTGCAAGACAAATTGACTCCATTTTCTGTAACCAAGGCTATGAGCCTCTCAAATTTCAGAGTCATGGCAGGATATCAGTATCCTGATAGGGACAACATCCTCAGGGTGGGAGAGTCGTTTTCTCCCAAACCTGTCACTTCTTCCCCACAAATGCGGGTATGCCTGGACTTGGTTTCATAGTGACAAATTCCTTCTTTGATGACAAAACTCCTAGGCCCCAAGCCTGTCTGCCTGTTAAGCTGCAAGACCTTTTCCTAGCTCACCAGGGAAAAGCTTGGAGAAAAAGGAAAAAGATTGAGTTTCCAGAACATTAAGCTTCCATTGCTACTATTGCCTGCCAATCTCCCTGCTAAACACTGGGAGGAAAGAAAGTCAGCAGAGCTCAGAGGGAGCCAGGAGTGGGGGCTCACTCACTGGAGCACTGCCAGCTGAGAAATTCTGTCTTTCCAGCAGGAAGGGACCTTGGAAGGTCAATGTCTCCCTTCCGTCCTGGCCCAGACTCTCTTCCTGCACAGAAAGAAGCCTAGTGCAGCTCAAGCGACAGTTCTCCCTCTATATTTGGTGACAAAAATATAACCAAGGTTTTTTCAAGTACCGGCAAATAAGCCAAACATGATGGTTCTTATGCCTGCAATCCTAACAGTCTGGGAGGGTGAGGTAGAAGGATAATAATTCTGAGCCCAAAGCTATTATTGGCTTTTCCTATGGAAAACTTTGTTGGCTATATTCATAATTGATTTTATTACTTGGCCTATGCATACTTGTTTCTGTGGCCTTGTCTCCTCCAGACTGAAAGCTGTATGTCTATCCAAGACAAGAACACGTGGCATTTATTGAGGGCCTTTTAGATAGACCCTCTGTGTAGTATCTCTGACTGTGGATCACAACTATGACCCTTTTTGGCTGAAAGTAGCCAAATCCATCTTTGCCCCTCACAGAAGTTAGTAGTACTTCTTCAGACGGGGGAATATTATAGACAGCTAAGTTAGGTAGCAATACTGTAGGGAGTCAGACAGGGACGGGCCCTCAAAATGTTAATGCAGAAGACAGTGATGGCTGGAGGCATAGTCACTGAGGCCCCCTCTCATGATAAAGAGCTGCTCACCCATACGCGTACTCCCCCTAGGGATGAACAGCAGTGATTGATATTTTAAGTAGGCATCAATCACTTTGGGGTGGAGGACCAAACCTCTTACAACCACCTCTTCCAGGAGAGTCCTGCTCTGCCCATGTGCGCTTGCCACATGACATTTCCCCATTTGTTCCACATTTAATCAATATTACTCTAGCGACTATACTTGTTGTGTACTTATTGGTTGACCATGGTTTTGTCCCACCTCACATCCATCCTATCATTTGCCATTGTATCAGTATTACCTAAGTGACTATACTTGTAATCTTATTGATTGACTGTAGTTCTGTCTCACCCTAAGCCTGCCTCACCTCGTGGCTTTGCTCAATAAACACTCTTAGGAACTGGGGTTCATGGGCAACCTACTTTCTGGGTCCCCTTCTGTCCCTCTCAGACAGAAGCTTTCTTTCTCTTAATAAATTATTCTTACTCTTAAAAAATAAAAATGAGCCCACCCTGGGCAATTTAGTAATCTGGAAAAACTCTATCCCAAAATATAAAAATAAAATGGTGCTGGGAATATAGCTCAGTGTGAAGGCCTGAGTTCAATCCCTAGTACCAGCAAAAACAAAACAAAACAAAACAAAAAAATAGAGCCGGCAAATACTTAGTGAGCAGTTTGCATGTGCCAGACAAAGTGCTGATTAAATAAGCCTCCCATGTCCGTCTCCAAGGTTCATAATCAGGAACTTAAGCAATAAGGGCCTAGGAATGGTATGGTCCTCAGATTTAGGGATGCAAATGGTGAGCTTTTCCCCAGACCCTCCAGCTCAGCATACATTCTTCCTCCTTCTTTTCTGCCTCTACTGGGAAAGCTTTTCCTGGGCTGCAGCAGACAGTTCGGTAGAGTTTGTCCAGCACTGGGACACAGTAAAATGACCACTGAATTGAACATGGTGTTGACAGACTGGATCTCAATGTAAGCCCAAACAAGTCATGCAACTTCAGTGATTCTCAGTTTCTTTATCTACAACATGAGATTACTATAGCACCTACTTTGTAAGTGTTCATCCGATCCCAATCCCTAAAGAGATCTCATTCACCATGCCGGTGGAGATGATAGAAGTACATCATAGAGAAATGCGTGGAAAAGTGTGGAGAGATAGGCACTTTATGCACTGTTAGTAGAAGTGTATGTTGATGTACCCTTTGGGGAGGGGGGCAATAAATTTCAAGATAAACTTATGATATTTACCCTTTTCCTCAAAATCTTTCTAGGAATTTACTGTGTGTAAAGAGGTGGATGCTTCACCGAACACTTATAATTTGTCTGTTTTAATTATATATTATTATATATTAAGCATATATAATAGATATTTGTACTTTAAAGAATATCTATAATAAAAAATAAATGAGCCAGATACCTAATATTGAAGAAATAAAATATTTCCCTCTTTCTTTTCTTTATTTTTATTTTTGCTTTTCTTTTGTTTTTCAATGTTCTTTGTCTGATTTTGCTCTTTATAAAGCTCTCAATTGATAAAATAAAAAGTTGACATGTCAGGAAGAGAATAATATTGATTATTTATTAGATCTTCACAGCCAAGTACTCTGCCCATCACATTCTACCTCCTTCCTTTCCCATTCTGGTAACTCAGTACCCCAAATTTTGAGCTGTTATCCCCTTTCCTCTGGGGTTTTATCACATATCTCTATATATTTTTAAAAGAGAAAATTTTCATTTTTTAAATTTTTAACTGTTTGCTCATGATGTGAATTCCATCTAATTGATTTTTAGTTTACTAATAATAACTTTGTTCAGTGGATACTATGCTGCAGTTCAGAAAGGAGTAAGAAGTCCTGGTGACCTATTGTAGAGTGACAACAGATAACAATCATGTGTTATATACCTCAAAAAACTAGAAGAAAGAATTTTTTAAAAAGAATTTTAGTTGATAATAATAAAATGGTTTATTATTTTATACAGTTAATATTTATACAAAGAAACATTTTATCATCATCATTTATCATCATCATTTATTCTTGTACTTCAAATCTCCTTCTGGGAACATTTGTCTCTTTCCTGGTACATATTGTTATTAATTCATTTAGTATTTCTCAGTAGTCAATGATGTCAATTTTTTAAAAAGCATTTATACATTATACTTATTTTGCCCTTACATTTGACAGATAATTTTGTGGGGGTTTTCTTTTTCTGGTTATGGTTTTGGTTATAGTTTTGCTTATGGTTTCAGTTGGTTTTGGAGTTTTTGAGACAGCGTTTCCTTATGTAGTCCAGGCTGGTCTCCAACTCATGGTGATCCTCCTACCTCCTGAGGACTGGGATTATAGGCATGTGCCACCACACCCAGCTTTGACAGATAATTTTGATGGGGGTCAAATTCTAGCATAAGAGTTATTTTCCCTCAGCATTTAAAAGCTACCTACCATTCCATGGTCTTCTGGTTTCCATTGTTGCTGTTGAAAATTGAGCTGTAGCCAGGCATGGCGGCACATGCCTGTAATCCCAGCACTGGCGAGGCTGAGGCAGGAGGATCGTCACTAGTCAAGACCAGCCTGAGCTACAAAGTGAGCTCAAGGCCAGCCTAAACTACAAAGTGAGACCCTGTCTCAAAAAGACAAAAAAACAAAAACAAAAAAACCTGAGCTGTAGATAGAATTCTCATTGCTTTGTAGTAATCTATCTTTTCTCTCTGACTACCTTTCAGATACTCTCTGTCTTTAGTGTTTCTAGTTTTTTTTTCCAAAATGTAAAGGTCAAAAATCTTTAAGTGCCTTACCAGGGTGCTCTGACAAAGGATCCCTGCTGAGAGGAATGCCAGCATGTTAACAGGAGCTTCAGTCAGCAAAGGCTTCATGGGCCTATGATGCCCCGCCAAGTGGCACAGACTCTCAGCTATTGCTGGAGGTAGTAGATGCTTCCCACACTGGCTTCTCTCTAGGTTGCCTGAGTATCCTCACAACATGGAAGGTGGCTTTTCTCAGAGCAAATAATTTCAGGGTACAGAAGAAGACCTGTGCCTTCTGTGGCCTATCTCTGAAATCAGATCCTGTCTCTCACTTTACTCTGTTAGAAGCAAGTCACTAAGACTGGCCACACTCAAGTGAAGGGGCAATTAGGCTCCTCTTGAAGGGAGGAAAATGAAAACATTTTCGAACATACTTTAAAATTACCATGAAGGGCTATGACATTGGCATAGGATCTCTAACTTCCTCAGAGTCTTCCCAGAGGGAGGAGGTAACACAACCACATAGTAGAGGCAGGTTAATATGTCAGAGGCCAAAATGTTGACCACAAAAAGACAAAGAAAAAGAAAAAGCATGAGATAAACTTGAACCATCCCTCTACTTGCCAGAAAGAGAGGCAGCAGACACAGAGACAGAGACAAAGACAGACAGGCAGAGAGAGATAGACAGATTTAGAGACTATTTTGAGGTGTGGTGGTTTCTTGTGGCCCAACTGGAAGGAATTTCATGTGCCTGAACAATTAATGGGTTTTCTTTTGAGGCTATGGTTCACTTCCCTCCTTCCTTGTCTTATTTTCCTTTTTTTCCATTTCTCTTCTTACCCTAGGACTGCACCATTCTGCAATACTTACATATCTACTTTGTCTCAAGTTCCTCGTTCAGAAATTTGGGTTAGGAAGTTAGCGTTGGAAATTACTGCTATTGGCATGAATATCTCTTTGAATAACTCATTCTCTTCAGAGTAAACGTTCAGACTTCCAGATGTCCTTCCTGGGCAGTGGTCAAGGTATGTGGTAGAGCTAAAATGATCTTGCAGTCATGGGAAAAGAGAAATAGCCTTGGTGCAAGTTGACCTCTGCCTGCTTTATTCATCTCATCTGGTTCCTAAACTTCTCCATAACTGATCCTGACTTATTGGGATGACACACTAAAACACACAACTAACAATCACAGTTCCAGAACTTGTCCTCCACTTGCAAAGTCCTCTGTTCTGAATCTTGCCTACTACTCCCTGGCCTCTGTGGGACCACAAACTCTCTCACTCCCTCAATCAGGGCACACAAGGCTTCTAGGTCCTAGCCAGGCATGGTGCAGCACATGCGTGTCATACCAGCACAATGGGAAGCTGAGGCAGGAGGATCACAAGTTCAAGCTCAGCCTGGGCAAGTTAATGTCTCAAAAAATAAAAGAGATGCTGAGGGCAGTAGCTCAGTGTGAAGGCGCAGGATTCAACCCCCAGACAGCATGAAAAAATGTTGTTTATTTAAAAAAATACTTCTAAATCCTACTGCACAGCACCCCACGGTCAGTGAAACTGCCTCAGTATCATCTAGCTACCCACTTGCCTTCACTTTAATCCCTGTGGCCAGGTCAAAGAAAGTTAGCAACAAAGTTACCAACATCAGCTCTTGGGCTCCTTCACCCAGTCTGCAAGTTTCTATGGAGTCCTGTGACTTGGCCTCCAAAGTGGAAAAGAGGGTCCTGCTTTTCAACTGTACTGCCCTTCTTCTTCTTCTCCTTTCAGAAGAGAAAGAGTGAGCTTCCCAAGAAACTTCCATCATACACAGTCTAAATGATCTCTATCCTATTGATATAGAGAAATACTTCGATCATATTAGGAGCTAATTAATTTAGAAATTTCTTTTCTTTCTACATAACACCTGATTTTCAAGACTATTTTGTCCTAATGGGCGCAAAAATAAGAAGTTAGCTTTGATATTTGAAACTGAACAGTGACCTCTTTGTTCAAGGTAGTTCCTCCCCTTCCTGACCCACTAAATTCCACTGCTTTCACGGGTGGAGAGCCCTGAGAAAACAGAATAACAAGACATGGATATACATCTAAGACACATTCTAAGCATGTCATCTATCCCCTTCAAAGAGCTAATGTGTTTTCTCAAAAAGTGCCATCTTTGTATCTTTACTGAAGCCACCCTCAGTTTGCCCATTCAGGGTTGTTCCCTGGCTTCCGCCAGACCCTGGTCCCGAGTGCTCCATTTTCCCTCTTGAGAGACCAGTCCACTTAGAACCATTTCCCTGGTCTTGTAATTAGCAGTTCTCCCAAAGCATGAACTCCAGTAACTATCCTTCTTAACCCAAGGAAAAGAAAGGACCCTCGCCCCCCCTTTTCTCAGGAAAGAGAGGTCAAATGTGGGATGCTGAGACATGAAAAGAAAAAGCACGTGATTTGAAAACTGTAATTCACTGCACAAATGAAAGTATTACCTCTCTAAGAAGCTAAGTATGGTCCTTTTCCTTGCACTGCTTCTCTAGATTCTTGCCTTTTGAATATTAAAACCTGTCTCAGGGCCAAGGAAGGAGAACATAGTGTCAGAAGGAAAAGTCATTGGTGAAAAAGGATAAAGCCAGAGGAAATCTCTGTGGAAAGGTGTTTTCAGAAGCTTTTATCTGCCCAGACAGCCACTGGCTTTAGACATCTGCTAGTAGACTTCTACTAGAAAGTCCGTTAGGCATGGCACATAGGGACATCCAAGTCACCACATGAGATGGTGGCAAACCAGAACTCCAGTCCTCTAGGCTGACCACTTCTGTGGCTGTGGGCAGCACTCTACCCAGGCTGCTGTCCAGCTTTTCTCGGCTGGGTAGAAGGAGAAGTGATTTATGTCTCCAGCAGGTATGCAAGAGAAAATTCAAATTGATCAAAAATTAAATATTCATAGGACATTATTCATTAAGATTCATCTCACCGAGTGGATGAAATGAGGCAAGGGAAAAAATTAGCTTGCTTGAGAGTGTCAAAGTGATTATGTGATTAAATTGCAATTTATAATTTCTCCTTCAAAAGAAAGCATTACTTCTTGATTTGTGTTTTCTTCTCCTTGCCGTGCCTCCTTGTTGTCTAGGCTTGAGCCAAGGACCCTCAGGGTTAATCAGAGGTGGTATAGCTCCAAATGCAGTGCCTGCTATTTCCCGCCACCTTCCTTCATCTACCACTGGCTCCAGAAGAAGCCGATCTACCCAGCCTCAAGACTTTGCTCTTACTGCTGAAAACAGGGCCTCCAGAAGCAAGCAACTACCTCCTTAGGGAAGATCAGATAAGTCCTCAAGTGCCACTTGAGGGCTGCTTTCCAGCCTCAGGGCACTGCCTTTCCCTCCTCTATAAGAAAAAAACATGTACAGAGTCTAATTTCCCTGTATCACCAGTTACCCCTGCAGGGCATACCTGGATGGTCTCTGGGGAAGCCACCATGTATACTCTCACAGAGAAGGGAGATGTCTTTCCCACACTTGGTACCACTTTCTGAACTCAATGTGGACTTCATGCAAACCCTCTGGAGGCAAAGCCACCTTTACCCATGGAGACACTAGCCTACCTGAAGGTCATCAGACCAGCTTCCCAGCTCTTGCCAACAAGTTCCTAGAGAAGGACAGCATCAGAGTTCAAGAACCCAACAGGTTCTTGGGAACCTGATGGGAACCTACGTCTTTCACTAGTTGGCCTATCCACTCTATACCTACACCCTATTTGGCTGACTCCCAGATTAGACTAAGCCTGGCTCCAGTGAAGACACAGCTACGTGTCCCAAATTGCTACACCAAGGCCAGGTGGTGTTACTGTCCCAGAGCTGTGCTCCTGAGCCCTGAAAAGCATGAAGGAGCAGAAGCCCACCCGGTGAGGGAGAGGGAGGTAACTTGAGAAGCAGCAAGTTCCAGCTGGAGCAACTCTGCTTTTATCACATGGTGATTCTCTGTATGATTTCATCTAAAAAAAAAAAAAGGGCTTGCTGCTAAAAATAATTTTAAAACCACCAAATGAAATGACCTTTTGCAAGCCCCTTCTAGTCCACAAGACTGATTTTCTGGCTTTAATGATACGGAAATGAAATATACTCTAAGCTAGACAAAAGCTCTGGTTTTTTCCTCCTAATTTTCACTCTTAAGAAGCACTGACTGTCTGTCTGTCTGGACCCAGCATGTGGCTGAGCTGGTACATAGGGGTGCAGAGGCGGACGGACAGCTGGGCTTATCTTCCTTCACCTTCTTCCACTGTGGCCTCTCTCCGTCTCTGTAACTCTGTGTCTCTCTCACTACTACCCAGTAAAGATGTAGAGGCTGGCTCCAGTACCCAAGAAGACTGATATTAATTCCAAACTTGTTTCCAAACATCACGGAGGCCTGCCCGAATTAATTAGTTGCACAGGCTTTTCTTCAAGTGAGCGAGTCGGCAGGGTTCTTTACAGCTCTGTCACTGCATTTATTTGTTCGTTTTCTGTTTTATTTGGAAATACATTTATCTGACAATAAATAGCATCCACCGTGACTAGGGCTGATAAAGGCAATGAAAAGCCCCTCCAGGGACTTCAGGGTCACAATCACAAGGCTTCTCAGCCCAATCCCCATATCCTGAAGGGTGCTTAAGTCCTTGGAAGAGATGGAGAGGGTGTGGCGGAGCCAGTGCTAGAGGAAGAGACGGAAGCAAGGGCCATGAACAGAGCTGAAGTTAGGAAAGCAGATGCCTGCTGGTGAGCCCCACCCACAGAAGGGGGCACAGCCCTATGGCTCAGCAGAGAGTATAAAGGATGCCTTGCAGCATGACAGAGCAGAGGCAGGTCCGGCATACATAAACTGTGCAACTGCAGGCAAGTGGCTCACCTCCATGCCTCAGTTTTCTCACCTATGAAATGAGAATGATAATCACACTTTTGTGCCCAGAGCAGTTGCAAATATATCTAAAGAGTAAATGTACTATACAAATGATAGACATTCTCATTTTTTTTTCAGATGGAATGAAGTGCTCAGGTAGATTCTCCTAGAGTATGTGTGCAGGATTCTAAGTCCCTCTGAGAAAGCGAATCTAAAACATTAGAGAAGAGGGTTTGATGAGAGAGCTTCAGCCTTCTCTCCACAGGGTCTGTGCTGAAGACTTTAAGCAAGTCACAGAGTCTGGCCCATGTACAAGAGGACCACTGTTTCACCAGGTCTGGTTCAGCTCATGCCAAAGCCCCTACTAGGGGCTTCCATTCATCCACACAGAGAAGTTATTATGAGAAGTACTTCATTCTGATCTAAATGCTTATTTAAATGATTAAGAAGTGAAGGAGCAGAGGAACCCTAGTAAAAAACCAAGTAGGCGGGACAGAATATTGCTAGAGTGTTTGAGCTCAAGATTCAGATTGCCTTTTTATGTCACTTTCGGCTGCAAACCTTAGACATGCTACTTAACACTTCTCTCTCAGTTTAGCTTTTCTCATCTGTGAAATGGGGATGGTGGTACCTAGCTCGCCGAGTTGTAGTGTGAGGACTGAAGGGGATGAAGTACAGGGTGGACCTAGGATGGCAGGCGGCACAGAGTCAGAGCTCGACAAACACTGACCAGTCCTGTAACACATTAGAACTACTCAGGTCACACATAAAGACTTTCACATGCATAGGAACTTACTACCAATCGAGAGCCTAAGGTACACAGTAGAGGAAAGAAATGTCAGTACAAAGGGATTTAATCAAGGAATCTTTCCAAAAAGAAGAGCTATGCAACACAGTTTAAAAGAAACCCAAAATGGAGTTGAGGTGTAATGCACCGAAAGAATGCGCACTTAACATGTGTGATGTCTTGTGTTCAATCCCGGCACCGGAGAGAAGGGAGAGTCAGGCTGCCTGCGTATGGAAGAGCCAAGTAACCCTTGAGAATTACCAGCAAGTAACCAGCAGATGGAGCCAGTGGCCTCTACCCAGGGCTGACAGAACTACCTGCGCGCAGCCCGCCTCCAATTAGTACAGAAACTGCAGGAAACAAGGGAGATTTCGGCAGGCTTTTGGGGAGTGGACTTTCTGTGAGGAGGAGCTCACCCTCCTCTTTCCTATGGAGAAGGTGATGCAGGTGCTTCCCCCTACCCCTGTAAAAAGAAGGAAAAGAAAGTCCAGACTCACTGCAGTGTCTCAGAGATGCAGAGGATTGTCAGGATCCTTGCCATCTTATGGGTCTAGGACTGCAGCCCAGGGCACACTCTCTGTTCCACTGCCCATTGTGGGAAAGAAGAGTACAGTGCTTGTTGTACATACCCTGAGATCTGGGTTTGTGCTTAAACACAGAGACTGGTAACCATTTTCAGGCCTGATTCTGAAAGAGAGCAGCCTCATACAGTGTTCGTTCAGCAGCAGTGGAAAGGCCAGCAGCAGCATGACCAGGAAGACAATGTGAGCAGCTCTCCCACACAGGTCGGTGTGGCCCTCAGAGGGTTGTGGAGGAGGCTCCAGCAGGGCCCGCAGCTGCACATGGAGATGCACAGAAACCAGCAGCAGGGCAGGAGCCCGGGTTTGCCCAGGTGCTGCTGAATTAAGAGCTGGACACTTAAGGCAGCAAGATATGAGGTCACTGGGAGCCTATACCTCCAGTGAGGCCAAAGAGTGGAGAAGCTAGTGGAGAGAAGGGGGAAAGGGTGGTCCTTGGTGACAGAGGAAAGCTGGGTGAAATCGCCAGCACCTAACAGAAGCAGACAGGCCCAGGAGGGGATAAAGGACATTTCACTGTCCCCATCAGTTGTGCAAGACAGTACTTAGACCCCATCCTTCCTCCCTGCCCAGGGAGAGTGAGGCTTAGACAAGGAGGAAGACGGAGTACCTTCAAATCAGACCCCACGTCCCCATCTCTGTCCAGACAGCCAGGGCCCTACTCTAGCTTGTGCTGCAGAGAAGGGAGGAAGACAGCTCTGAATCAAGTTTTGGATGAAAGTTTTAAAAATGTAAAAGCTTGACTCTTAATTACTGGAATGACTGTTGAAGTAACTGAAAGTAATCGGAAAGTTATGGAACCAGACCAAGATGTCGTTAAGGGAGCTACACCCCAGCAGGAAAAAAAGAAATCTGGCACAGTATATTGGGGAGAGTTACTGGAAGAAATAAAATTGTTTTGTATTTATGTCCCATTGAGTTGAGACATCTCAGTGAATCAGGCCCAATTACATGCACACAGTAACAGGCCCCTGGAGACCAACGTCCCTATGGTCTGAGCACCCTGGTGAAGGATAATGACTCACACACAGCACATCCTCTTTTCCATTCAAGCGCTGTCTTCCCTCCTAGGGTAAGTGAAGCAGGGGCAATCTGTCCTAGGGCTTTAATGAGGCACTTATAGAGAAGAACATGATGGTTTCTCCTTACAGGAATCCTTGATACACTCATAGGCATCTGAAAAAGGTAGCAGGATGTGTTTACCCTCCTTCTAGTATAGTTTAGATGTACTTTCCTTAACTCATCCCAACAAGAGCAGTGGGCTCTGTCTGGGAGGGCAACAGTTAAGGAGGCTCTTATGTCTCCAGGCTGAGAACGTTAGGGGACCCCACAGGTTCTGGGCCAGACAGTTTGTTCAAAGAATCAGGAAACTACCATAGGAGCTGGAGTTTCATTTTTGTTCATGAACTCTCTGCCTGCTCCTACGTCTTCAAGATTTTTACCTACTTTCTCCTCCAATAGATTTAGAGTTTCTGTTTTAATATTGAGGTCTGTGATCCATTTTGACCTGAGTTTGGTGCATGGTGATAGACTGGGGTTCATTTTCAGTTTTCAGCAAGAGGCAAGCCAGTTTTTCCAGCACCATTTGTTAAACAGGCCTTCTTTTTTCCAGTGGGTTTGGTTGACCCCTTTGTCAAATATTAGGTAGCTGAGTGGGTTTTTCATTATGGTTGCATCTTCCAGTCTGTTCCATTGATCCTCAGGTCTGTTTTTTAGCCAGTACTAGGTTGATTTTATTACAGTAGCTTTGTAGTATAATTTCAGGTCAGGGATTGTGATTCCACCTGTCTTGTCCTTATTGCCCAGGATTGCTTTTGCTATTCTGGGTCTCTTCTGGTTCCAGATGAATTTGAGGCATATTTTCTCTAGATCTGTGAGGTATGCTAACGGTAGTTTAATGGGATTTGCATTGAATCTGTACAACAGTTTTGGTAGTACAGCCATTTTTACAATGTTAGTTCTTCCTAACCATGAGCAGGGTATGTTTTTCCATTTATTGAAATCCTCTTCAATCTCCTTTTTTAGAGTACTGTAGTTTTCACTGAATAAATCTTTCACATTCTTTGTTAGATTGATTCCTAAGTATTTCAATTTCTTGGTTGCTATTGTAAAGGGTATGGTTTCCTCAATTTCTCTCTCAGTCTGTTTGTTGTTCGTGTATAGGAATGCTATTGATTTTTGGGTGTTGACTTTGTATCCAGCTATGCTGCTGAATTTGTCAA
>PVLD010011869.1:0-47133 GCA_004027595.1 Dinomys branickii | reverse complement strand
TCTCTCTTGTGTGATTGCTCTGGCTAGTGCTTCCAGAACTATGTTGAATAGGAGTGGTGACAATATACACTTCAAAGATATCAATAGATAAAGCAACAACCATTGTTGAGTTCATGTCACATTGTCTGTAAATCAGTTTTGATTGTACTATTTCTTATGCTACTTTGTGTCTGTTAATATGTTTTTGTGCTTTTACTTTTAAAATAAAGAAATAAAAAAATAAAAAATAAAAAAAACTTATACACAAATGTTCATAGTAGCATTATTCATAATAGTTGACAAGCAAAAAGAACCCATGTTCAACTGATGAATGAATAAACCAAATATAGTATATTGATACCAATTGAATGTTATTCAGCCATAATAAGAAATGAAGTGGAATACAGATTTGCATTCCATAATAAGGAATGAAGTGGAATACAGGCTACAACATGGATAAACCTTGAAACATTATGCTAACTGAAGAAATCAAACACAAAAGGGCATATGATGTAGGATTCCACTTACATTAAATGTCCAGAATGGCAAATCCATAGAAACAGAAAATAAATAGTGGTTACTGGGGCCTGAGAGAAGAAAAGAAGAGTGACTGTTTAATGGGTTTAGGGTTTCTTTTTAAGGAGATAAAAATGCTCTGAACTTAGATAATGGTGATGCTTTCACAACTTTCTGAATATACTTAAAGTCATTGAAATGTGCACTTTTAAAGGGTAACTTTTATGGTATGTGAATTATATCTCAATAAAAAATTTAAGCCAATGAGTTGAGCATTTTATATTTCTCTAAGGAGACCAAACCACCTCAATCAATGTAGCTCATTATGTGATCTTTGACTGATTTCTTCCCCCAAGGTCCTTGTTCTTTGATTAATGACTCCTCCTTGGTCTGAGAGAGGGTCATGTTTCAGATATCTCAGGTCAGGGACTAAACAGACTCAAGTCATTAAGCCATTGGTTTAAGAGGGAGAAGAAGAAAACTAGATGGGACTCAGTAAAAAGCCAGATGTGGCATTAAGGATAATTAAGAGAACAGATCAGCTGAGCAGAAAGCAGAAATTGTAGTCTGTCCTTCTTATCATATCAAGGAAACTAACCATTACATTTAGAAGACAGCCCAAAATACAGAATTTTACTGGTCTACAGGGATAATTCCACCCTGATATAAACCAGTCTCCAGTCTAAGTTATGAATCTGGACCCAACCACAAATCCTAAGAAAGGACCCGAAGCTGTGAAGGATTGAAGTCTTCATAGAGAAATTGGTAGGGTTGATTGGGTTCTCAAATGGTCAAGTATCTTCTTTTAAAGAAGAAAACAAATGTCTACACATATGGGCAACTGATTTTTTACAAAAGTACAGAGACGACCCATTGGAGAAAATACAGAACTTTCAACAAGTCGTGCTGAAATATGGGATAGCAATATACAAAAACAAAAATGAATTTCAATCCCTGAATTGTATCATATATGAAAATTAAATCAAAATGGATTAAGATCTGAATGTAAAACCTAAAACTATGAAAAAAAGCTGAAAGCAAACAGAAGAAAAATTTTGTGAATTCAGGTTAGGCAAAGATTTCTTAGGTATGGCAAAAAACACAACCCATAAAAGTAAAAATTAACAAATTGGGTTTTATCAAAAGTAAAAATTTTATTCTTTAAAAGACACTGCTAAGAGAGTGAGAAGATAAGCCACAAACTGGGAGAAACTCTTTGGAAAATATGTATATGTTAAATAAAGGCCTGTGTCCAGAACATATAATGAACTGTTAAAAACTCAACAACTACAAAGCAAAACCACAATTTCAAGACTAACTGAACACAATTTCAAACTTGTGTGTGTGTGTGTGTGTGTGTGTGTGTGTGTGTGTGTGATCTAAACCAGGGTCTTTGCACTGATTTGTATTGCCAGTATTTTTTTTTTAAAGACAAAGCCTAAGTCACTAAATTGTAAATTGCCCAGGCTGGGCTTGAATTTGGCAATCCTGCTTCTGAGAGTACTGTTTTACAAGCATGCAAAACCACAGTTCGCAATGTAAAAATTTGAACACACACTTCAATGAAAATAGATAGATGAAAAGTAAATATAAAACAAAAAATATGTTCAATATGATTAGGCATTAGGAAAAAACAAGTTAAACTATAATAAGGTACCACTACACATATAATAGAATAGCTAAAAGGAGTGTCAGTAAGAAGTAGAACTACTGAAACTGACTTAGTACAACCATTTTAGAAAGTAATTTGGCAGTTTCTATAAAAGTTATTTGTCATATTCCAAGATATTTACCCTAAAGAAGAGATAGTATAAATCCCTTTTATGGATTTTTAAGAATGTTATATAAGAATTCTTATATAAGAATGTTCATAACAATTTTATTTAGAATAGCCAAAAAATCCCAGAAACAATCTATAGTCCTATTATTAATGAAATGAGAAACAAATTGTGGTATATCCATACAATGGAGTATTATTCCACAACAAAAAGGAATGCACTGTTTATACACATGATAATACAGAAGGCTCTGAAATAATTGTACTAAGTGAAAAAAAGCTTGAAGAAAAGGAGTGCATATGGTATGATTCCATTTAAACAAAACTTTAGAAAATGTAGGCTCATCTATAGTGACCAAAAGCAAACCAATGCTTACCTGAGGCTGCAGGAGGGGTGGGGAGGTGGGTACAAAAGAAGGCAGAAGAGAAGGATGGCAAAGGGACACAAGAAGTTCCTAGGGATGATTGGTTATGTTCTTCTGGTTCCATGGGTGGGTTTAAAACTTAAGAAATAGCATTTTTTCATGTAGTTTATTGTATATCAATTGTACTTCATTAAAATGAGACACAAAGACAAAGATGGACAGACAAAAATACACACAGAGAAAACTCATGAGTGAAGATATAACTTATTATTGTATCCTCCCAAGTGAGAAAAATGTGACGATGGCTGCAGCTCCAACAACGCCCCAATCCTAAGACTTTCAGGATTTAGGATGGAATGATACCAAAGGGGCCAGAGGCTGATCCTTCCCCAGATCCACGCCACAAACTTCCTTTCCTGGGACGTCATCCCTCACTTCACTGCCAAGAGAATGTCAACACATCTTTCAAGCCAGCTCAAACCTAGACTACTTCCTGAAGCTTTCCTTGTCTTCTCCAGGCACAGCCAGTTTGTGGCTCTGTCTGTGCTCTCCTGCGGCCTCAACAGTTCCCAAAAGACCTCAGTGGTCCACAACTTATTGTGATTTGTCGTTTTTCTCAGGCACAAGTTTGATCTCATGCAGCCGTGATCTCTCTATGAAGGGGGAGTAGCTGTGATAGCAAGCTAGCCCAGTTCAGCTTGGTTGGTCCCTACTTGACATAAAATCCCTTTTTGCGTTGTGAAGAATGGACTGCCCACAAAAGAGCTATCAGCTGGTGGTGGAGATGATGAGTGACTGAAGTAGTCCAAGAAAGGGATGGTCCATAGCCAGAAAATAGCTTTATAAATTACTTTAATCTTTTATTAAGAATCTGGAAGCATCACATAAAAATATTAGTTGTACTTTACAGCATTTTATGGGAAGAAGTTATATACTACAGTGGCATTAACAGGATTGAAAATTTGAAAAGGCTTTGGGCTTTGCCCCTCAATAATGCCAAAAGCTCCCAGTGGCTCCGCTGAGTACTGACCACATTGCATTATAATTATGTGTTTCGTTATCTCCCCTCTAGGCTAAGAAGCAGTCATCTGAAGTCCAGTCCTGGATTAGGTGAGGTCAGGTTTCAAAGTGAACTTGATCAGGACCTTAATCTCTGTGTGCCTAGATTCTCTCATCTTTAAAATGGTAAGTAGAACAGTACTTGACTAATTGAGTTAATTTTAAAGATTAAACATGGCAATACATAATCACTTAAATCAATGTCCTATCAAATGTGATTGATAAATGCTAGTAATTATTGGGAGAGTTTTCTCTAGGGCAGAGTTAGGACCATTTTTAAAGGCTCTGGTTCTTCAGTGAGTCACACAGTACTTGGACATAGTACGATGCTCAGCAAAAGTGCATGAGTGAATGACTAGTGAGTGAAGGGGCTATTGCTCTGCCTCCTGACTTGGTTACTCTACTCTCACTGCTGAGACAAAGTACCCACCACCCAAAATTAAGGAAGGAAAAGTTTGCAGATTTTTCAATCCATAATCAGCTGGCTCCCAGGCCAGGTGGCTTGGCACAGCAGTAACAGTTCAAGGAGGCAGAGGACAGCAAAGTAACAAGGGCAAACGCAGGGACAGAGCAAGCCTCTTTTCCTGCCCTATATTGTAAGCAGGCTCCTCGCCCACACCATCTCTGTCCTCCTCTTGTACAAGCTCAGGGTGTTTACAAAGTGAGGTCTCTGGCCCCCTGCTGAGCTGCTCAGTTAAACTTCTAAATTTCTCAAGTTGACACAATGTATCAATCATAACACCAATTTTGTTCCCACAGCTGAAATAGCTTTGTTTCTGGTGTTATAGAAGCATTTTTGGCTTGCCTGAGCATGGCCTCTACAGCCATGTCCACCACCTCAAAACCAATCTGCAACTGTTGAGAACCATGGTGATGTGACCAAGAGTGAGCAGGAAGAGCAGAGAGGCTTGGTGGAGAGTCACAGCTTGAGCCCTGTTCTTTGGTAGAGATGAGGACTAGAATTTGACCACACTGCTCAAGAGAAATGCAGACAGCCAGAGCTGCTTTGGATTTGGGTGCCAATCCCCCTGCCCGTAGTCTATCTTCAATCCAACACACAGAGTGATCTTGTTGAAGCCTAAATTAAACCGTGTTACTTTCCTGCCAAAAAAAAAAAAAAAAAAACACTTCCTAGTAAAGCAGATGGTGACACAAGTCTGTAGTTGCAGCATTCTAGGAGGCTGGGGCAGGAAGATCTCAAGTTTGAGCCCAACCTGAGCAACTTGGCAGTTTAGTGAGTGAAAAATAATAAAAGGACTTAGCGTATAGCTCAATATGAAAGCGGTGAGTTTAATTCCTAGTATGGCCCAGAAAGTCAACCAATGGTACCTCTCCCATTTCATCTTCTATCTCACCCCTCCCTGCACAGTCCACTCCAGATTTTGCGAGACACTGGCTTTCTTGGTAGTCGTCAAACATTTGCAAGTGTCTCCTGCTTTCACGTACTGTTCTACCTGGTGTGCTTTTCCCCCAGATATGCATTAGGTCTCTGCCTTTTCTGTCCACTTATTTAAAACTCCATGAGAATAAAGACTTCATATATTTTAGCATTGTTTCATCTAGTTATCCTGCTTGCTGGTGCAGAGTGCTCAGTAAATACTTACTGGCTGATTAGACAAATAAAATCCAGAAGTCCCATTTCTAGTAGAGTAGAAAATTGTGCCTATCTAATTTGGCTGTTCTAATGATTAAATAATACATAAAATATGCCTGGAACATAGTAGGTATTTGATAGATGGCAGTTTGTTGCTACAGTTTTCATGGTCTCTTTTTTTCTGAGTGCTTACAACCTCCCTAGAATGTTCCATGGCAAGTTGTCTGTCACACACACACACACACACACACACACACACACACAGAGTGACCTCACAGAGGTAAAAACACATGGCAAGCTCCTTATCTCATATCCTCCCTAGAGTTCTTTTCTCTTCTACAATAGATTAAGGAACATATTTTTGCTCTTAACTACCAATTAATCATTAATAATAAATCCTTATATTTTTAGAGTCATCACTCTACCCAGACACTCACAACATTTCCAGACAAAAGTTTGAGAAGGTGACAGGGCAGGCACCACTATTGCTCCTTCACAGAGGCCTGGCAAGGGGCCTGTGAGCACATGGCCAGAACACTTCAAATGCAGACACCATCAGCCCTGCACACCCTCCAGTAAAGGGCATTCCTCATCACCTTGACCTGAGTACTCATCACCTTGACCAGAGGACTCAGAGCTTGAGGGCAGAGAAGAAAGAGGAAGCAACCATCTCCTCTTGCTTCCTGTCCTTCCCCAGGATGATGGTTGAAGAATGAGGGGTAGCTGAAGTTCACCTCCTACATCTGGCTCTGCACACTTCAAGGACAATCTCATTCAGAAGAGGTGGCATCAGTACAGTGTCCCACGTTTCCTGTTCCAACTGGGCTTGCCTGCCTTTGGCAACCCCACACCCCCACCTGCTGGAGGCTGCTTTGCCCACTGCCCAACGCTGTGCCCCTTGCTCAGGACTGTTGCTCTCCGGGAGATGCCTGCCATCCCTCTGGGGCTACTTTGGGGGACATAGCATGGGCTGGTGGCCTGACTGGGAATTAGAGGAAGCACCCCCAATTTCCTGGTTTCAATATAGATTTTAACTGATGATGTTGAATCAACATTTTGTTCTTTCCGAACTTCGGCTTCTCCCAAGTTACCACCAAAAGGGGGAAATTCAGCCCTGCCTTTCCCTACCCGACTATGGCGAGATAGACAGAATAACAAGACACCCACTTCCGCTAGATGGAAGAACTCTGGAAACTCCTCTAAATTTCAAAGCTATGGGGTTTAAAAACAGCAGCATCCCCAGTAAACTGATTAAGAAATGAAATCCCAGAAAATCAAAGTAAGCAGCCACAAAGAACAGAATACTTACTCATTTATTCACCCAGATATATTAATTGAGCACCTACTATGTGCCTGACGGTGTTATACATGGATGAAAACTCATTGTTTGTACTTTGAGCCCCTTTGCTGGGTCACCCACCACCTTTCTCCTATCTATTTTTCTGTCCGCTTGCCTCTGAATATTTTCCCCTGTGTCCTTGGTAACCTCATTCCAGTAAAAGCAAATTTCTCTACATTCACAACACCCTTCACTCTATCCTCCTCACCATAACTAAATCCTGGCCTCACCCCAAGGACGCTGGTTTCTTTGTGGCCCTCTTAAGTGGAGGTTGTCCTTCCTCCCACATGAGCTCCATTTTTCTGCCAAGGGAGTGCTTGAGGTCAGCAGCCTCCCAGCTTCCCCCTGCCGGTTCCACACCATGACTCTTCTGCCTTCATTTAAAGCCTTCCTGGTTCTCAATGGTGCACTGAATGCCCTCTGCCTGTTCTCGCCGTCAGTGATCCAGCCCACGCTGACTGAGAAGACTCCCTCTTTCCTTCTACTCGCTAACTGCCACCATCTTCCTCAGACAAATCGCTGAACCCAACCCATCTGACACCCCAGCCTCCCCCAACATCCTGATCACTGTAAATAACCTATTGTCCTCCCAGCTCCCGTTTTCAAGGCCACCATTGGACCATTCAAGGAAGGCATTGCTTCTCAGAAGGTGCACTCCATCCCCCACTTGGACCACAATCCTTCCAACTCTGTTCCTTTCCATGTCACCACTCCTGACCTCACAGAGTCCCAGCACTTTGACCCCTTTACTACCTTATGGTTTATCTTCTCTCTCTCTCCTCAACCCCCACACTCAAGTCCTTCAAAACCCAAGCTAGGCTCTAGTCAAGAACTGGAGTGACTTCAAACCAGCCCCTCAATTTCCTTGATACTTTTCCCCTTCACTCACAAGTCGTGGAAAGCCCTGGCACCTGAGTCACTACTACAACTGCCTGTCCTGATCTTAAGCCTGGACTTCTGAGTCCCGGTAGGGAAAACTGCATACTCTAGCACAAATTCAGCTTTTGTTATTTTCATGAAGAACTATTACAAATCTGCCTGATTCCTCTCAATCTCTCAATAGCCTGTTCCCCTACTTCACTGAGAATCAAAGCCAAGAAGTCCCTCGATTTCCTATGCCCTTCATTAATAAGTATAGTCATCTTATCCAACACTTGTGCTTCTGATCTCTGAGCCAAAGACATTCCTCTCCCTGTGTCCTCCACATCTCTGAATTTCTGCTCCTTTCTTTTACTGTCCTATCATGCAGGGTCCACTTAGGAGATAGAAGCCACACCCTAATTTGAACGGAGAATTTATAAGGTAAAGAATTATAGTATTACCATCTAACAGGAGAGAAAGGTGTTATAGTTTAGATCAGGAATGTCCCCAAAGGCCTCATACATTGTAAGTGGGGTGTCATGGTTTGTGTCTGCATGTCCCCCCAAGTCCTCATGCAGTTATGGGTGGCTTTTAGAGTTTATGACTGATCCATGATCCATTGTTGGGATTATGGGTGTGAGAGCTATACCTGTCCTGGGGCGGAGAGTTTGTCGGGATTATGGGTATGAGAGCTATACCCTAGGGTTGATAGTTCGTATATGAAGGGAGAGAAAGAGGCTACTGGCTGCCATTCCTGCTGCCATTCCTCCCTTCCTGCACTTGTTGCCTTGCTGTGTGCCACCGCCATGAACTGTAGCCCTCTGCCATGTGCCACTCTGCCTTAGAACCAGCCAAATATGGACTGAAACCTCCACAAACTGTAAGCTAAATAAACCTTTTCTTTCTTCATTTTGGGCATTGGGTATTTTGTCCCAGCAACAAGAGAAAAGCAACCAAGGCAGAATTTGGTACCAGAGAAGTGGGGTTGTTGCTGGGACTATACCTGACCATGTGGTTCAAGAGCCTTTGGAAATGGCTTGTGGGAAGAGTTTGGAAAGATTCAGAGATGTTGCCTGAAAGACTAGAGCTGGAACACCTTCAGCTGTTCTGTCTGGGAGATTCAGGTTAGAGCTTAGAAGACCAAAAGTTTGATAGAAATCCTGCTGGTAAAGACCGGGTTTGGAAGGTTTATGCTGGAAAGAAGGACTGTATTGGTTGTTGGACTCCAGACGATGTATGTTGTGGCTTGGCAGAAAGTTTGTCTGCATTTTGCTCCTGTCCAAAGACTTTGCCTAAAACTGAGATTAAGGGTGGCAGCAGACTGGTTAATCTGGCAAAAGAAATTTCAAGGCAGTCAAATGTTGGGGCAGTGGCATGGCTATTGTTGGTGGCTTTTAGCCAGATTTATATTGAGAATGAAAAGCAAAGAGCCAGCAGGATGATTTAAAATGTGAGTTTGGCCAGAAGGGAAGCTCCAGTAAAGCTGTGAATTGCAAAGACAGAATTGAGGAGATCCTGATTGCTGAAGAGGAACAGGAGAGTGGAAAAGATGGCCTGAGTTCATCACAAGAGGCAGCAAGTCTCCATCCTTTGTAGCCTCAAAACTGTGAAGGTGAAAGACCTTGCCTTGAGAAGGAAGCCACTGAGTGTCATGTTCCACAGTGGCGGCAACGCCCACATCAGGTTCCAGAATGGCAGCACCAGTGACACCAGGTTCCAGAAAAGTGGCAGGATAGAGATTTTGTTCCTCAAAATTGGATTCAGAGTGCCCAGCAACCCAGGCACTTGACCCCTGTGGCCAAGAGAAAGGAAAACTTGGCTACTGCTCCAGGTGGCAACAGACCTTGTCATCATCCACATGGCCCTGGCTTTAGGTACATGGAGAATGCAAGAGTTCTGAAGTTAAAGAGGCTTCCACCCAGATTGCAGAAAACCTAGGAGGCCAAGCGGTGTGACCCTGAGAGGGCAATATGTGAAGCTGTGAGTGTGAAGCAAAAGGTGCACTGGAGACCTCAGAAGTTTAGAAAATCCAGGACCATGGATCATCTGAGGAAAGCTGCAAGGAGGGAGCAAAACGAACCCAGGAGAGAAGCCCTAGGAACTGTAACCACCGGAAGTGCCACAGGGGTGGAATCATACAAGCCTTCTGGAACTCACAAAGTGCCACAAGTTGCTTCAGATGCTGGATTTGGAACTACAGGACATAATGTTAGCCCTGCTGGATTTTGGATTTACTGCGGTCCTAATGCTCTGTATCCCTGTGTTTGTACCTTTTGTAATGGTAATGTGCATTTTGTGCCATTGAATGTTGGAAGTGTTTAACTTTTCATTTTTACTGGCGCTCACAGCTAATAGTTTGTGTTATATTTCAGAGGAGACTTGGGACTTGGACTTTTTAGCAATGCTGAAACTGTTAGGACGTTGGCAACTCTTGCAGATGGACTAAATGCCATTTGTATAAAAGGATGTGCATGAGGCTTTGGGGGCCAGGGGTGGAATGTTATGGTTTGTGTCTGCATGTCCCCCCAAATTCTCATGCAGTTATGGGTGGCTTTTAGAGTTTATGACTGATCCATGATCTGTTGCTGGGATTATGGGTGTGAGAGCTATACACTAGAGCTGATAGTTTGTATATGAAGGGAGAGAAAGAGGCTGCTGGCTGCCATTCCTGCTGCTATTCCTCCCTTTTTGTGCTTGCTGCTTTGCTGTATACTGCCACCATGAACTGTTGCCCTCTGCCATGTGCCACTCTGCCTCAGAACCAGCCAAGTATGTACTGAAGCCTCCACAAACTGTAAGCTATATAAACCTTTTCTTCCTTCATTTTGGATGTTGAGTATTTTGTCTCAGCAACAAGAGAAAAGTAACCAAGACGTAGGGGTTTTTGAAAGTGACTGAAGTATGGGGGTGATATAGCTAACATGCTATTAGGAGGTGAGGACTGATTGGAAGAGGTGGATCACTGGGGGCATGACAGGAAAGGGTATATTTCCCTTCTCAGCCCCTCACTTCTCTCTTTGCTTCCTGACAGCCATGAAGTAGTCAGCTTTCTTCTATCCAAGCTATTTTGCCATGCCATTTGTTTCTGCCTTGGAGCAAGCTGACCACAGTGTAACAGGTGAACCAAAATAAACCTCTCCTCCTTCAAGTTGCAGGTGTTTGTCACAAGATGAAGAAAGTAATTGAGATGGAAGGACTATAGAAAATACACAGATACCAGGCAGACATAGTTATACATGTCTGTAGTCCCAGCTACTTGGGAACCTGAGGCAGGAGTATCACAAGTTCAAAGCCAGCCTGGGAAATTTAGCAAGATCTGTCTCAAAAAATTAAAAATAATAAAAAAGGCTGGGGATATAGCTCAGTGATAGAACTCTTGCCTAGTTTGTTCAAGGACCTGAGTTCAACCCCCAGTACAATGCACACACTCACACACTAAATACACAAGGTAGGGAGCAGCTCTACCAATAGGGTTGAGATGGAGCATCCAAGAAATAAATCTAGGAGACTCCCTATCTCCTAGGTTAGTGTCTAATCTCTCCCGGAAATAGTGCAACCTTGGTCTACTGGATGGCAATAGATTGATTTTATTCCTTCACTGAGATGTGCCAACAGGTATCCAAGGATGCCACCTACATGTTTCTGTACGGTAGAACCACACACTGCCCAGAAAACCATCTGGGGTTCCAAAGGACATCCTTGAGATGGTGCCATGCCAGGCTTGCTAGAAAAATGCCAGCAAGGCTCGTGCACTTGGGAAGCCATATTCCACAGGAAGGGGCCATGTGCTGCTGGTGACCATGTGTGTGGCTGGCCACAGCATGCTGCTGGTGCTCCCTCAGCTGCAGGAGTCTGCCAAGAGGAGCATACTGGAAAAGCTCATTTCCTTCTGTGTTCCTTCAGTGCCCTCTACTGACAAAGTTTACCACTGAGCCAACTGGCAAAGAATAAGTGTATAAGTGGTTCAGCTCCATTACCACAAAGCAGATAATGAATAGAGTATTTGAAAATCAGAGGTAATAAACTGATAACTGGCATAATCAATATCTTCAATTTCATTTCTTTACCAGTTTTTTCATTCAGATGAAGTGTGTAAGTATTACTAACTGAACACACCCAGCTCCACATTCCCTACTAGTTATGACAAGATCCCTCTCATTTCTTTTAAAACCAAACTTCTAGAAAATATAACCCTACATCATTGCTTTTCTATCATCCTTTTTTGTGTTTTCACAAAACTTCAACAACTGCAATCCTCAGATGTTCCTAGAGTCAAACTTCTCAAATTTCCTATAGTCAAAAGCTGGTTTTTACCATTATTCCCATTTATTTGATTCCTAAGAAGAATCTTACACTGAGAACAACTACTCTCTTTCCTTGGATTCTGTGACGTTCCTGGGGTAGATTGTATAATTTGCTCAGCATTTTCCTTCCTTCCAGCCTTGACTCACTGTGGGCAGGATATATTCCCCTCTCATCACTGACTTTGGGCTTTGCTGGGGGGTTAAATTAGAGGCAAATTAAAGTGATAATGTGGTCAATTCTGAAAAGAGGCTCTAAGAGACATTGCAAGTTTCTCTTTTGTTTTCTTGCACTCCAGCTATGTGAAGCAAATTCCCCAGGTAGATACTTCTTATGAGCCAGCATCCCAGAACAGGTCATATGGATCAGACTTGAATACAACCCACAGCCAGAGCTGCCAGCTGCCAACCCACAAAGACACAGACAAGAAACAAAAGTTTGTGGTTACAGGTCATTGCGATTATAGGATTTGGCAATACATCAACAGCTAACTAACCTCTCCCTTGATGAATTAATTTTTTTACAAGAGAGAAACACGAATTTCAAGTATCAGGAATAAAAGGAGAACCACTCCTGTTTCTATAGATGTTAAAAGATATGAAGTGTACAAATTCTTGAAAGACAAATTACCACAGCTGAAATAGAGAAATAGAAAATCTGAACAGCCCATAATGCACAAAATAATTGGCTTTTTATTTAAAACTTTTCCAAAAGAAGCTGGGGATATAACTAAGTGGTAGACCTCTTGCTTAACATGTGCCAGACCCTTTATCAGTCCCCAGCATAAAAGAAAGGAAGGAAGGAAGGAAGGAAGGAAGGAAGGAAGGAAGGAGGGAGGGAGGGAGGGAAAGGGAAGGAGGGAAGGAGGGAAGGAGGGAAGGAGAGAAGGAGAGAGGCAGGACTTCCCAGGCCAAGAGACTCACTGATAAATTCCATTTATCACTGAAAAACTACTACTCACCACACTCAAACTCGTTCAGAAGTAGAGGCAGAGAAAACGCTTATCACTGCAATACCAGTATGACCCTGATATTAGGACCTGTAAATACATAACAAGAAAATAAAACTGAATCAATATCTCTTACACATGTTAATGTAAGATCCCCAATAAAATATAACTAGAATAACCAATATATTAAAAGGATTTTTGAAAGAACAATATATCATGATGAAGCAGAGTTTCTCAGGAGCATAAAACTAATTTAATGATAATCAATCACTGTGATTTAACACATTAAGAGAATCAGGGAGAAAAGTCATATGATGTTTGGATCAGATTACGGAAAGCATTTGATAGAATTCCACATACATTCATGGAAAGATTCACAACAATCTAGGAAAAGAAAAAATTTCTAGAACATAGTAAAGGCATCTACAGAAAGCTTAATGGTTGCAAAGGACACACATAATGGTTAAAGACCAAGTGCTTTCACTCCTAAGAACAAGAAAAAAAGAGAAAAATCTACTCTGTCCATTTCTATTTAACATTGTATAGAGTTCCTAGTTCAACAATCAGAGAAAGAGAGACAGAGACAGAGATGAAAAAAGAGGAACAGCAAGTTGCAAATGAAAAAGTGAAACTGTCTGTGTTCACAGATAACATGATTGTGTTCATACAAACTTCTAAGGGGTCTGCCACAGAAATGTGAAAACTAATAAGAATTTAGCAAGGTTACAGGTCACCAGGTCAAATGTCAAAAGTGAATTGTTTTTTAAAAAATAAAAAAACTCAGCCATTGTAGCACATGCTTGCAATACCAGCACTAAGGAGGCTGAAGCAGAAGGATTGTGAGTTCCGGGCCAGGCTGAACCACATGCCAAGATCCTGTCTTAATAGACAAATACATTAACATAATTTGATTGTTTTTCCTAGACTACAAATAAGTAACCGGGAAAGTTATATTTACCTTAAAAGCACTTAAAATAGAATCAGAGCTTCTAATTCTGACCAAGATGAAACAAGGACTAGGTTTTACTCCACAAATAAAACTTCAGACAAAATATATGAAACAACAGTATTCAAACCTTAGCATGAGGCAGCGTAGGCCATGAATCTTGAGAGAAAATAGACAATGTGAGTTTCTGCGATTTCCTGGTTATGTGATAGGAAAGGGTTCCAGGCTTCGGCACAGGAAGAGAAAAGGGGGAAACCAGGCAGAGCCCAAGTGTTTCGCTGTGTTCAGGAGCTATGCAGGGAATCCTAGGATCCACACAGCAGAGAACACTGGAAAGAGCTCCAGGACTGAGGAAAGTCTCACTCAAGTCATCAGCTGAATGCTGATTTGCATATTCATCTGGGGGAACTACCCAAGGCTAAAGGAATATTACATCTAAAAGGAATAGAGGGGGGAAACCTCAGAGTTCACCTACTAGGCAAACTACTGAAGAAAGTCTCAATTCATAGCTCACTGATTTCTTTGAAAACGAATTGTCTCTGTAGTAGGGCAAAAATATTAGCCGTAAGTCAAATGTAGTTCTGGCCATGCCTAAGAAAAGCAAATTCAAAAGGACTAGTTTCTATGAAGTTTAACTACATCATAAACAAAGCTCAAGAATATTTGTAGGAATACAAAATATCCAGTAGCTAACAAGGTTAAATACATAGCATTTAGAATTCAATAAAAAATCATGAGCACACAAATAAACAGGAAAATATACATCATAATAAAGGGAAAAATCAGTTAAAGCCAGCCTCAAAGGATATAGATGATAGAATTAGGGGAAAATATTAAAATAGATAATAAAACTACATTTCATATATCCAAGAAGAGGAAGAGAAGATTGAACATATAAATAAAAATATAAAAGATATTTTAAAGACCCAACCCAAACTTCTAAAGATAAAAATTAAAATGTTTGAGGTTAATACGAACATACTAGATACTTTTTAAAGGAGAGATTAGTAAAGTTCCATACATTGCAATAAAAGCTATCCAAAACAAAACACAGAAAGACTAAAGCCTGAAAAAATGTCCAAAGTATTGGTGATTCATGAGACAACTTCAAATGGCTGTTTTTGCAGTTGGACCCAAAGGAAAGACAGGCAAGATCACAAGAAAATATTGGAAGAAATGATACCTGAGGGACTTTAGGAAGATGGCAGAGTAGAGCACAGCAAAGAAACAACCTCTTTAAGATTTGGTTCCAGACACTGGAATATAGCAACATGAGGAAGAGGAGGGAAGTAGGTCTCTGGCACCCAGAAAGGATCTGAAGTGAGAACTGAGGCCACAGGAAGAGTGAAGAGGAAGACCTCAATGAAGAAGAAGGAGGTGGTAAGCCACACTTTCCCCTTGAGCCATGATGCACTTTGTGGGAGGAATGCCTTGAAACTGTAGATGCACAGTGACTACTAGTGACCCCAGAGGCCGGGAGAAATGCACCAGTGGAATGGAGCAGTGGATGCAGCAGACTACACTGGGTGGTGGGTTCTTCGGGTTCAGCTATCCCCCAGGAGAGGGTGACTGGCTGATTGCCTTCTTGGAGAGAGCTGCACAAAGGAGCTGCAGGCGATCTCCATCTAGTGGCTCCCACTGTCAAGGCGAGGCAGAACCAAATTCAAGTCAGTGGGAGAACAAGAACTGAGTTCAAGCCATCAGGAAGCTGAATTCAAATCCACAGGAAACACAAAGAATGCTGCAGGCTGAACAAATTGGATTCTAACCTCACAGCGAAAAACCAGCTTGGACTTCAGTGGAACGAAAGGTGTAGGCTTGCTGAGATTATACACTATCTCAATGAAATCTGTGGCTGGCTTGCTGGAATTAATCAACACAAAGCTGGGCTCCACCTGCCCACTCTGTCGCCCACTGAAAGCAGAGATATACCCTGAAGTAGACATTTTTTTCTTATTTTCTTCTTTTTTCTTTTCTTGTTTTGTTTTACTTGTGTTGTATGTTTTATTGTTCCTGCTTTTATATGAGTGTGAGCATTGTTTCTACTTTTCTTCTTGTTGTTGTTCTTCTATTCTTGTTTTCATTTCCTCCTTCTCTCTTTCCTTCCTGTCTTCTCCACCAGTATCCCAAAGTTTGTGTAACCTTCCTTGGCCCTTCAGCCTGGCAGGGGGTAAGGCACAGCCTGGGGAAGGCAGCCCGCTGAGGGGTAAGTCTGAGCCTGGGGAAGGAAGATGGCTGAGGAGTAAGGCTGAGCCTTTGGAATGGACCCACTTAGGGGCAAGGCCGAGCCTGAGAAATGGAGCCCACTTAGGTATAAGGTCAAACTTTGAGAAAGTAGCCCGATTTGTGGAAAAGCCGAGATCATGGAAGGGTGCCCACTGAGAGCTAAGGCCAATCCTTGGGAAGGGAGCCAACTGAGGGGTAAGACTGAGCCTGGGGAAGGGAGCCCACTTAGGGGTAAGGCTGAGCCTGGGGAAGGGAGCCTGCTGGGCGGTAAGGCCAAATCTTTGGAATGGACCTGCTTAGAGGTAAGGCCAATCCTGTAGAAGGGAGTCCACTTAGGTATAAGGTCGAGCTTCGAGAAAGTAGCCTGATTTGTGGAAAAGCTGAGGCTTGGGAAGGGTGCCTGCTGAGGGCTAAGATCGAGCCTAGGGAAGGGAGCCAGCTGAGTGGCAAGGCAGAGCCTGGGGAAGGGAGCCCACTTAGGGGTAAGTTTGAGCCTGGGGAAGAGAGCTGATATAGGGGTAAGGCAAAGCCTGGGGAAATATGTTCACTTAGTGGTAAGGCCGAGTCTGGGGAAGGGAACCCACTGGGGGTAAGGCCCAGCCTTTGGAATGGACCCGCTTAGGGTTAAGGCTGAGCCTGGCAAAGGGAGCCTGCTTATGGTTAAGGCATGGCCTGGTGAAGGGGTATGGCTTAGGGGTAAGTCCAAGCCTGTGGAAGGGAGCTGGTATAGGGTAAGGCAAATCCTGGGGAAGTGCGCCCGCTTAGTGGTAAGGCTGAGCTTGGAGAATGGAGCCCGTTGAGGGGTGTTTGTTTGTTTGTTTGTTTGTTTCTTGTTTTTAGACAGGGTCTCACTAAGGGTCTTAGTTTCTTTTCACTTTCTTCCCCGGGAAATACTGTTTACAAAGCCCTACATTGACTCATTCTTCAGGAAAAATCTTTAATAAGCTCAGACCAAGACAGATTCAGGGAAAGGAACAATTGCTGGATGAACACTGACCACTTGCTTCCTAGGCTTTCTGTCTTTCCTGTCTTAGACCCGCAAGTCCCAGAAAGGTTCATATTCTCCTGTAGTTATGTATATAGAAGCCATAACACATTATGCATCACACAAGCAGCGTGGCAAGCATTTGAGACTGAACTTCTTGTCTGTTTCAATTCGGCCCTGAACCATTGCAGGGTGCAACACAATCTGACTCCTTGAGTCTCAGCCTCAGGCTGGTGCTCAGCCTGGCAGGATTCTCACTCAGGATCCAACTGCAAGAGGCCACACAGTGAGAATACAAAGCCTGACTCTCTCGGTGCACACAAAAGCAAACCCACCATTTTCAAATCCCACACTACATGGTGAAACAATATTTTGGTGACTCTAGCCCAATCATATTTTAAGGCCCTCTCCTTTCTTCCATAGAAAAACATAGACGTTGAGATTCTCCAGAAAGAAAACAAGCCTCACACCCTATTTCCTTCAAAAGAAACTAAAAATCTTTGGGGAAAGATCTATCTCCTTCATTAAAGTATGGATTTAAACAGTATCCTGTGCCCTTTGCATATTTCCTTTGGCTTAGCCTACATCTCTAGCCAATGCCATGGGACACATCTCCCTCAAAGCCCATTCAGTGGGCACTAAGTGCTGCCCACTCCCAAGTGGGCCCTACACAGCCCTATGGGCATTCCCCACCCTCCCATGGAGCACAACCGTGGCTCAATCTCAACCACAGGAAAAGGTAAACCAAAGTGGCAGCTCCTGCAACCTCAGCTGTTGGCAATGGAAAACAAGCTCCAAAATCATAGCCTGGGGCTTCCACTCTGGCTCCTCCTAGGCATGACTACAGCCTAGGGGCACTGGGGAAGTTGGTACCTGGAGCAGGTCAACTGGCAGCAGAGCATCAAACTCCAAAAAAAGAAACCTGTTGGCTGCAAGGATACCACCAACCAGGGACCAAGGTGAACAGCAGTCCATGTAGTCCTGGCCATGGAACACTTCCAGAGCAAGCAAAAAACAAGCATGCCAGAACCACACAGGAAGGTAGTGCCCCCAGTGCCCTCTGCCAATGAAAAAATGCTCCAGTATCAAAGCAGGGCCATGAAAACTGTATTTGCTGCTGAGTGGTAATAAATTGTTAAATGGCTCAGATGCTGTAATAGTCACTTTCCTATCAAATTTTTCCCACTGGGACAAAATTCCTGACATCCCACAACTTAAAGGAGGTGAGGTTCATTTGGGTTTATCGTTTGAGAAGGTTCAGTTCACAGTTAAGTGGTTCCAAGACAGAAACTACATGGTAGAAGAGTGGGACAGAAGAAAGTTGTTCATGCCATGGCAGCCATTAAGCAGACAGAAGGGAGGAGGTGGGCCCAAAACTACAGCCCCAGTGACCCACCACTTCCAACTAGACTCTTCCTGCTAAGAGCACATTTAACTGTGATGTACACCTACAGTCCCAGCACTCTGCAAGGCTGAGACAGGAAGATTAAAAGTTCCAGCCCAGCCTGGGCAATTTAGCAACTTAGTGAGAAGTAAGATCCTGTCACAAAAACTTTTAAAATTTGTTTTCCATTTTTAAAAAGCTGAGGATGCAGCTCAGTGTGAAAGCCAGAAGCTGATCACCTTTCAAAAGCCCCATCTCTAAACACATACGACTTTGGGAGAATATTTTCAAATCCCACACTACACAGTAAAGTAGTTTTAGATCTACACCGTAACAGAGGCATTATTCTCATCACAGCCATCTTTATCATCACTGCCATCGTCACTTCTCCCGCGGACTCTCACCAAGGGAAGTGGTAGGGGCGATGGCCATGAGTACAACCGGAGTCCCACCTAAACTCCGAGAATTGGGTTTGTCTTCTAAACCTGAGGGTGGGCACAGATGGTCTGGAAAATGGCACCAAGTGCCCCCGAAAGCCAGAACTCCCTGCTCCATGTGCCCAGATTTGTGAGGCTATGCTTATCTGTTCACTTGCACTGGGGAAAGCTGAGTCACCAGTTGTCCATGCATAGGTTCTGCAACCTCCCTTTACTCTGAGCTAGGTCAGTAACAACACTTTCAGTCACAGACCTTGGAGACCTAGGAAAGCACAGCAAAAGACAAAGATCAGCTAGGTGATATCTACTCTCTGATGAGCATCTTCTCACCAAAGGGCCCCTGGGAGCCAATACAGACAACCCAGAAAGATGAGTGAAGATGACTTGGTGCCACCATTCCTGAAATGAAGGACTAGATATTGGTTATCTTCCAGCTGGGAGGCTTGGATCAGACCTTAAAAAAGCCAAAGATGCTCATAAATGCATGGGGCTCATATGAGTTTTGAAAATAGCAAAAAATACTTCTTTTTAAAGCCAGATGCTTTCCGATGGCTCTCCCATAACCCAGCTTGGAAGTAGGGGGTCGGCTGAGATAATTCCTTGCGGAACGTTTCTGTCCCCAGCTCCTAACAAGGGGGAATGGCCTGTGCCAAATCTCGGGATAAAGCTTACAGACAGATTCAGGGATGAAGGCCCCAGGAGTCTCACATTTCCATTCTCACCATGTGCCAAGAACAGGTCTGATCATTGCATCAGAGGTCCTAAGTGGGAAGCTATTTCAGTCCACATGAGAGGCAGTGATAACCCATCATTACTGGATAAAGAGTCCAAGCACTAAAATAACTTAGAAATGATGATACTCTGAAGTAAAGCAGTGGATTGTGTCCAGGAATTTTCCTTTAAGGAAAAAAAACAAGAGGCCTCTGATTTGACTATGTGACTGGCAGAGAAAGAAGAGCATATTTTAGCTGAGTATGTATAGCTGTGCTCCTGGCTGGGCTGGGCTGGGCTAGGCAACAGCACTTTTTCCATCTAAACTGTTGAAGTATTTCAGATTCATTCAGTGTGAACATTTTCCCCAACATTCTGCCTCAGAACTGTCCACCAGTTTAAACCAGGCTTTCCTTGTTCAAGTAGAGGTTGCTAGGGTGATGACAAGATCTGTGGTATCCAGCTGACATGGAAGAACCAGTCTTAAAGATTTGATGGAGTATTTGAGAATTGTAAGGCTCTAGAACAAGGTGAGGCAAACCTTCTAGAGCCTATACTTTGTAATTAAAAATGAACATAACCTATCCTACATGTGGGGCATGAACATAACCTATTCTACACATTGTTTTCCACATGGGCATCACTGTGGCTCACTGTGGTGATAGAATTTGTCTGAATGCACACAGATACCATAGCAGCTAGAGATGGGTCTAGCAGCCCCCTCCCTCCCACCTCAGGCCCAGAGATTTGTGTCCAGACTTATGCTTTCTGTATATCTGCTCTGAGTCTAATGAGTCATAGAAAGTGACTTCAGTTGGACACACAGGACACAAGAGGAAGAATGTTTAGGAGTTATGGTGAGGGTTAGGGAAAGAGTTAGGGTTTGTCCTAGATGAGGATTGGGAGAAAATGCCAAGAAAACAGAGAAACATCTTCTCCAAACATATCTCAGTTTCCATTTTCACCTGACCTGTCCTAAATCCTTTGACATTGGCAATCTGAACAAATGGCATGTTGGATCATAAACTGGAGAGTTCCAAGGGAAGTTTGTGTTTTAATCATTTGCTAGTGTCATAACACTAAAGGCAGCGTGTATCTGTCATAAATTGCTGTGTAAAAGTTACCCCAATATGCTTAAAATACAGCCCTTTCATTGCCACACTTCTTGTAGATGAGAATTTTTCATAGGGCTCAGCAGGAAGAGGCCATCTGTGCCCCGTGGAGTACTGGCTGAAACAGCTCAGGTGGGGCTAGAGCACAAAGATGATCTCACTTGCCCTGATGTCTGAGGCCCTAGTTCTGGCTGTTTACTGGGGCACCTCTTTCTCTCCCATGCGGTGTCTCTCTCCACAGGGTCGGTCTTTGTAGCAGGACCATGTGGACTTCTTCATCTCTGGAGAGAATGAAAAAGTTGTATGACCTGTTTAATGTCTGGACTTATGAGCTTAGAATATCTTTTCCATCATACTATACTGCTCAAAGCAAATTCCAAAGCAGGGTTCAGTGGTAAGGACAGAGATTCCACTTTTTCACAGAGAAGGAGCAAATTAAAGGTGCAAAAGACATAGATCTGGGAAGCAGGGTTCCTTATGGCCAGTTTTTATAAGCTGCTCTGTGGTACTTGTCACCAGGAAGCATGGACTGGTATAATGGATGAGAGAAGTGGGTCGAGGAACAGGTGGTAAGATCTGAATCTACTCTGCCTCATATGCTTAGTCAGTGCAGACTCAAGTAAGTCACCACCTGAATCTCCTACAATAAAGAAACTTTCAGTAGGGTGTGGTGGGTAGGAGGATCACAAGTATTTCAAGCCCAGCCTAGGCTAAACAGAGACCTTGTGTCAAAATTAGAAAACAAAAAATGGAATGTGAATGTAGCTCAGTGTGAATAAATAACTGGATACATACATAAACACAGAAAGAAAGAAAGAAAGAAAGAAAGAAAGAAAGAAAGAAAGAAAGAAAGAAAGAAAGAAAAGAAAGAAAGAAAGAAAGAAAGAAAGAGCTTTCTATAATGTTGGCATATGTCACGGTGACTTAGCTGGAATGACAAAATGAAATCAAAGCATACTGAAACCATGGACTATAATGCAATTCCAAAAGTCTTTTAATCCATATATTAATGTTGCATTATTTATTTCATTTCCCTCTTGTTCCTAAAAAGCTTCAAGATAAAGAGTGGCTGGCTGAGGGCAATCTGCAAATTCTGCAAAGAGCCATGTTGTCTAGCAAGCTCAGGCTGCAAACCTGGCTCTGCCACTTTCTAACATGGAGAGTCACTTACCTCTCTGACTCTGAATGTCATCAATAGAGGTATATTTTTGTGAAGATTAGGTATTTTTTAGGAAAAAAAACTGATTCTTGTAAGGATTATTATAAAAGCACTAACACAATTGGCACAAGAATTCTTTTCATCACTGTTATTGCTCAAACATTTGCACTGTGACAAATCTGAAACTCATTATTTGAACAAACTTTCTAGAAAAATACTAGTTTCGTCTCTGCCTAAGTGGCATTTTTCAATTTAGATTTTACTTTTTAAAGAAAGCCAAAACTATTTCTTCTTTAAACTTGAGGTCGTCTCTTTTTTTAAATTTTATTTTCAAGACAAAAGAATACAAATACAGATCAGAATAACCCATAAACAGTTCAGAAAATACAAAATTATACAGAAACTAGTAGGAAATTAGCACTGGATGTTGTATTACATAATGTTATCTTCATATTAGTTAACACATAAACATTAATGGAAATTGCTACTTATAGAGAAGAAAGTAGGGAATTAGTACTGGATGCTGTATTCCATAAAGCTATCTTCATTTTTGTGGTCACAGAAATGATTAAGGTAATACAAAATTATATAGAACATAGAAGGGAATAATCTGAATGCTAGTTTACCTAATATTATCTTCCCATTTGTTACTCTATTATACCAATGGTGGCTCGTTTGAAAATTCAAATTTATAACCTATATGGGTGTATACAAACTGTCTTGTTTGGGGTGGAAAAGCACCTATGCTCACTGCGGACTGCTTGTTTCCTCCCCGCTGTCGTGCTACAGGGTATAGGGGCAGAGGGAAGTGTGTTCAGTCCGCCCTCATTGGTGCCGCATGCCGTCTCAAGGTGCGGGCCCCTCCCATAGCGATGCCAGGGGGCCCAGCCCACAGCAGCGGTCGCCATGGGGCCATCCCCACAGTGGCTCCGTGGGCATGGGGTTGCCTCAATGCTGGAGACCCTGCCTTCTCCTCTTCCCTTCTCCTAGATTCCAGCTTTACCATTTTCCACCCCTTACAGCTGGACTTTAGGCAAACTTACAGTGCTTGATACCAGGGCTTGAAATCTCCCTGGCCGTGTTCACACTGAAAGTCCAGCATGTGAACTGAGTTTAGAGATTAGCTCTAGAATAGAGTTGGAGGATAGAGTATATTCCTGTTTTTCAGACTCCCGGTCTGCTGCTTTTCATCTAACTCATTGCTATGGGTTCATGCAAAGTTCGTATGTGCAACCTGTAAGGAGATCCTCTTCATGTTGTTAATAGTTTAGGGTGAGTCCTGAAGTCCATATATTCGTCTGATTGCTGACAGGAGTGTGTGTTGATTGCACCTGCTGCCTAGATTCTAGGTGTTCACAAAGAGATTTCAGGGTGGGAGCTGAAGCCCAGCACCTCAGCTCCTGCTTCCTGCCTGGTCCTGAAGTGCGAAGGGCATGGAGCCACTCTATCCACCTCCATATGCTGCTCTCACCTGTCGCCACACTCCTTCCCCTGCTGGCTCCTCAGTCGATTCCTCTGAAGCCACTGCGGCTGCAGCTTCAGCTCCAGAGTTGCTGCAGTCGCACCCCACAGCTCCCCACTCACCCAGCAGAGAGGTGGGGGAGGGGATCACCTCAGGGCAGACACAGAGCCGGGTGCAGTGAGCTGTGTGTTAGTTGGACTTTTTCCATCCTGTCTCCAGGTGCCGATTAGGCAGGCTGTTGCATGTTTGAGTTTCTGTTTCCGTGGGTGTTGTAATTTCTCATCCTCACCCTGGATTTGACAGCTGCTCCCATCTGCCATTGCCTCTTTTTCTGGCCGCTCATTCTCCTCTCCAATCTTTGACCATCTCTTAGAACTCCACACTCCCCTGGCCAAGCCAGGAGGCTTCCATGAGCATGGGTCTCCGAAGCTGAAGCTGCGAGTGCCGGAGCTAGGGCATAGTCTAAGGATGTGTGTGTTTGGAGCAGTGGTTTCTCTGTCTCGCCTCCCTCCGACTGCGCCATGGCAGTCCTCCAATCCTTTCAACCAGAAGAGGTCCTGCTTAGTCTTTCCAAGGGTTTCAGTTCCCATTTCAGATCTTTCCTGGGTTCAAGGTACCCACCTCTCTCCTTCTTGCCCTTCTCATATTGCTATATTTCTTAGTCTAGGTGGGATTCCTCCGAGAGGTTCCCCCTCTGCTTCCTACCCAGTCGCCATCTTGAAGTCTCTCCTGAGGTTGTGTCTTCTTTAAGACAAAACAAAGTCCTATTACCTAAGTTGGTTTCTCTGGTTGGGGATATGAGGAGTCCTTTCTTAAGGGGCAGAGGGGCAGCTGTGTCTGCCAAGCCTGCAGGGCATGAGGTGTCCTCTTTGCACCCATGGTTGAGTCTGAAACACAGACACCATACAATTCTCTTGCCATCCCAAGAGCTGGTCTTTCTGACCCATGCTCCCACCAGGGCCACTTGTAGGTACCAGAGTACCTTATATGGACATTTAAGTGCACGTCTCCAGGGTGCAGTCTGTCAACTTGGGGAAAGATGGGTGGGAAGCTCTGTAGCACCACCCACCATCCCCACTGCTTGACCTGGGCATAGCTGCCTTGTGTGCTTTGCTGTAATTTGGCTGGTATTTGGCCAAGCTGACCCCAGTTTCCCAACTCTCACTGTGTTTAAACCCCTGCTCACCCTCCAGCCAAGTTCTTCTTTGCCCCTACTTGGGCCCAGCCTTAAGGCTCCTGCTCAGCAATGACGCCAGCTGGACTTGACTGCTCACACAAATCAGTGTGGATGGCCTCGAGGAGCAGGTTCCTGGGAAAGGGAAAGAGGTCAAGGAGACGACTCATGAGAAAGGAGGGATCGTGATGACTTGGCTTCCTCCAGCCAAGCAGAACCGAACCCTGAATGGAACTGAAGGGTTGGGCTCCTGAATAAGGCAGAAGTCAGATGTAGGCAGTTTCTATTTAGATCTGTGTCTGAGTGTACTTTAGAAAACTAGGTTTACACTGGAGCATTTGAAAAACAGAAACCAACACAGGTTCTGAAGAGTAACAGGAAAATGTGATTGATACTTAAAAGGACTGGTGCCTTGAGGCTAGGATGATGGGTTTACATTAGTTATCAGTTTTAGCTGTAGAATCATCTGGGAAGTTATTTTTTGTTGTTGTTTTAAATTTCATGCTTAGATGCGACTGGTTTAATTAGTCTGGAATGTGAAGTACCATCAGATGGCTGTAATAGTCAGGGTTGAGAGTTGTGGGTTGCAAGGAGAGAGCCTACAGCCATTATTTTGAAAATTTACTATGCATTAGAATCATATATTAAGGCACAAATTGCTGGGCCCAGCCCTCAAAGTCTGATGATGCTGGAGGTCTGTGGTAGGATTAGGAATCTGCATTTCTAACAGGTTCCTAGGTGATGCAGATGCTACTGATTGGAGAGTGCTGTAGAGCCAGGAAGCTCCCTGAGGTTGCCGAGTTGTGCTTTGAGTCCTGATCTGGAGTTATAGCAGTTCTATGCAGGCAACACATAGGTCTGAGACATCTTAAAGGCAGGCCACAGCGCTCCAAGCGTGAGTATGACAGGAGCTATCAAAGGCAGGCAGTGTAAGAAAAAGCCCCAATGATGTGGCTTTGAGCTTCATTCATGTATAGACAGAACACACTGGGGCTTATATATGTCTCTGTCATTGATTAAATACAGCCAGGATTCAGATCTTTGTGCCTTCCATTTCAAACTACTGTTAATTAGCATCCTCAATATAAATCAATGTCAGCAAAAAGGTCAAAGGGAGTTTGACTTATAGTGATGTGGGAACCTTTGCCAACTCACTCTAAAAGCACACTTTGAGTTTTTCCAGATCTTGGAGAGGAGAGGCCTTCTTTCATCCTACACTGTTGAGCCAGCTTGAGATTCTTGAGCCAACCTCTGAACTCAGGGAGACTGGAGGGTATCATTATTGAAGGAAACAAAAGGTCAGAACTTACTTAGTTCAAGAATTGTGGAGAATTCCAATAAAATCACAGGGTTTGAGAATCTGGTTCATGTCATCATATAACTGGGGGTTGGATTCCTGGCTCCAACCCCAATTAACTATATAACTATAATATATAATTATATATATATATATATATATATATATATATTTTTTTTTTTTTTTTCTGAGATAAACTGTGGCTATGGAATTCTTATTTGAGAAACAGAATGTTTCTTCCAGATAATTTAGCCATTCCTTCCTTAGAGAATCCTAAGCTAAATAACCATCCACAAGAAGGTAGCATAAATAATATAGAAACATATTAGCATAATCCAAGGCAGGGCCTTGCAAGTCCAAGCTAGTTAGCACATGCTTAAGGCAAACAACATTTTTTTAAAAATGAGTCATAATGATGTAACAGGATGGAATGTAATCTAGCCAGGCATGCAGGTCATAGAGTAACACCAGATATGTGGTGATGGAGTGGTGAAAGACAGCTCTAGAGCCTACCTAGCCAAAATCCACATTGGAGTGAGAGGTAAATGGGACACATTCGCCAGACTGACCTCAGAGCTTCTTCTAAACTTGTTGGCAACAAGGTGAGAACCGAGGGACATTAGTTTTTGCTCACTGTCAATATTCTTGCTTTTAGAGAGAAAACCAAACACCAAGCAAGCCCAGATCCAGTCTCTACTTCGGGTCAGAGCATCTTCTGCTACCTTAGAACAACCAGATTTGGGATGTCCTGAATGTGGATACAAAGATTCACTCGTTCATTTCATAGCACTCCCTAAACTATCCACCACGTACCAGGCCCTGTCCAGGCAGGGAGGTTACAGTGTCAAGTTAAACATGGGCATCTGGGTCTTCAGAGAACCTAGAGTCCAGAGACCAGAAACAACTGACCCTTCAGTAGACTGGTAATAAGTGAGGGTCATCTGATGGAGACCACTATGAAGAAGCTCTGAGCAGGATTTAAAATTAATCAATTGTCTTTCTATGTTTACTTGTGAGTCTGTCCCAGGTATAGGCCCCTTGTCTGGAAATTGGCAGTGGTCTCATAGTAAGTGAACCTGTATGAGTCACCGGTCCTGGCTGAGGACTGTAGTAGCCTGTGAGGCTTTGATACTTCAAAGAACAAGATAAAGCCACAGCTGAGGACTCCTGGCTCCAACCCCAATTAACTAAATAGAAACTGTAACTGAAGTTGTCTCACTTCTGCAGTGAATGTCAACCTGGAGATAAAATTGTCCCCTAATTAGCATAATTTCCTACTTGAGGAAGTCTTTGAACTGGCTCCCAAGGTCCTGCTTAGTTTGCACACTTTCCTCAGTATCCCTCTCCTTTGTTTGAAAACCAAGTAAAAATGGGCCACCCAGAGAAGTTCTTTGTCCCAGCCTCCAGAAAAATCTCAGATTCTATTATAGGGTTTTGATCTTCCTGGAGCCTTAACATCATACCACTTGTCTCTTGTATTTAAGCCTGCACCATCCTCTCATTTGGGAAGTTGTGGACCTGATCAGTCCACGATAGTCACCTACATAAAAAGCTGAAAAGCAGCCACTGATTTTGTCAAGGGGAGGTTTAAAAATGAGTACGGGCTGGTGGTATATCTCAGTGATTAAGTGCTTGCCTAGCAGGTATGAGCCCCTGGGTTCAGCACCCAGCACTGCCACGTAAATAAATGGTTGGTCTACCATGGCAGTCACCAACCACTATTGTCAGCAGGCAAGAATGAAGAAAATTAAGCTAATTTTGCTTCTTTTATTTTCCAGAATTAAACATGAGTAGGACAGAAATTTCACCACAAATATATTTAAAAATTCTGCATTCGTGAAACAAAGAATCTGTGATTAATTAGGCTATCATCTCCCTTGAAAGCTGATTTTACTGAATAACAAAAAATTTCTTTCATGAACAAGCCCGGTGCAGTGAGAGTGTGGAAGCTCAGAGAAATTAGGCAGAGGACATCAGGTTAAAAAAACAACAGCTAATATTCACTGGACTTGCTATGGATCAGTTTGTATTTATCAATTCATTAATCCTCGCAACTGAGCTACACCATAAGTACTGTTATTAGCCTCATTTTCCAGCAGAGGAACCAGGTGCAGATAGCCTAGGTAACGTGACCAGAATCCCCCAGTTGCTTGGTAAGAGAGCCATGAATTGAACTGAGCCTGTGTAAAGGGCTTTGGTGTCCTTACTTTCGCTGTAGCTCCAAAGGAGAATGTCTGTCTGTGGTTCTTGGCAGATGACCCAGTGAGACAGTAGGAGCTAAGGCTAGAAAACCTGAACCTGAATCCTGACTTTGGTATGTGGGTTTTGGTAAGTTATTTAAATTCTCAAGTCACAGCATCCCTTATTTGTAAAAAGGGACTAGTAACGTCCTTCAGACTATTTGAAAATGTGAAAATTAAATGAAATAAAGATAAAATCTACTCAGCATGTCATGTCTGCGGGGGAGAAGTTTGCCTGACTATGAGGTGTGTTCCATGCCCTGGAGTTTCAATAAAGTTCTTTGGGAGAGTGACACATTGCCTAGAGAAGCATCAAAGCTGTGAAGATTCACATGTTAGCGTGTCCAGTTCACCTGTGCCTTGTGGAAAAGCCAGGCACTTTCTTCGTTTCCAAGAATTTTTGATAAACTCAGAATGACTTGCTTTGAAATTGTAGAAAAATTAGCGTCCTATATAGTTATCATAGGGAAATTTGAAGAGGATTCTGAGCCCTCTTACTTTGAGCGTAAGTCTCATCCTAGCCCAAACAGTAGCTAATGCCACAGAGGTAAGGAAGGATTCTCATGGAGCTGACACTGTGCACATTCACAGTGGGAAGATGGGTTGGCATTACATAGAATATTAGAAATGAGAACTATAAAGTTCTAAAAATCACCTATTTGCACTATTCTCCTAATGCTTGTCATGTTTACAAAAATGAGAGCTAAAGAGCCTTAAACATTCTATGATTCTTTAGTTAATGCAACTATTGATCTGACTTGATTGGATCAAGGAGACCCTAAATGATTCCTAAAGCATACTTCTGAGATGGCGTGGAGGGATGAAGGGGACATGACCTTGGGACTGTATCTAGTCCTTGGCTTCTTTCTCTCCGGCTCTTTCCCTGTGTCCCTGCTTCCTGACCAGCAAGTGAGCAGCTCTGCTCCAATGTGCTCTTCTGTCATGATGTGTCTGCCTTGCAGCCATCTGACAAGGTTTTGACACCAGGAACCAAAATAATCCTTTTCTCTGATAAGTTAACTTCCTCAAAGATTTGATCACAAAGGTCTGACTAGCGCACTGAAGCGTACTGTTTTCTTATGAGCATTTGCGGGGCTCCATTATACACCCTGTGTACCAGATGTGCTTTCCTTGCTTGAGCAGATGAACAACCTCCTGGTACCTGCTACACAAGAATAGGTATCAGTAGCTCACTCTTTATTCCAAGCACATGATTTTATATCTAACCATGGTGAGATCAAATATCAGAAGTACAGTATACCAAAAAGACAACAGGTTTGTGCCAGACAAACCTAAAATCCAATTCAAACTCACAATGTATTACCTAGGTGACTTGGACAAGTCATTTAGTATCTGAGCTTCCGCTTGTTCCCCTGTAAGAAGTACAGATATTAACACCAACCACATATGGGTATTCCAAAGGCCCGTGAAACAATGTACAGAACATACCTAAAACATTTGCCAAGCATATACTAGCTGCTCAAGGAACACTTGCTGAAATAAAACTAGAAAACAATGTTCTTATCTTATTGTAAACCACTGGCAGCAGATTAAGACTTACAAACATCAGTGAGAAATAACTACAATGACTTTTTTGTCTTTAAATCTGAGAGGAAGAATTTCTATAGATAGCATAGTCAAATAGTTGATCAGATTATCCATTCATTCCCAAGTATTCGATAAGCATCACTACATGGTGATGAAAAAACAAACATTAACCAAAATTAATAAGTACAACCATGAAATTGGTGAATGCTCCTGATACTTAAGAGTTTATACTAGGAAGGCATCACAGAGGTATGGAGGGAGAAGGGGATGTTTGGCCTGAGATATGAATGACAAATGGGTGGATTCCAACTGGGAAAGGGGAAGGAGGAGAATCCTGTCCAGTGATTTCCATCATAAAGAAAAGGAGAAAGAGAGCAATAACTCTAGTAGAGGAGTCTTGTTAGAGTACTACTGTTTTTATTATGGGAAATTTGGAATAAAATATAGAAGCAATAGATGGAATAGTCCATGTCTGAAGTGAAATGACCAAGGTGGGGAATTTGGAAACCCATCACTGAACATGTTTTAACCCTTCACCCATATACGGAATATAAACAGGCTGGGGTTTTTAGAAATACAATGAGGGATTTTGATATATTACGGATACAACTTTCTTCCAAGAAAGAAACCTTGGGGTTATATCCTCCTCCCAACCTAAGAGAAGGAGCTTCCCAAGACAATTTGGAGATTTTATCCAAGTCCCCCTAACATTTAGGGAGTAGTGAGGGCCAATCCTGATCTGGCAGAGATGGAAGAGCACGTCTGCAGCTACAGATACAGTACAGTTGCCCTGTACTCCTGAGAGGATCCTGAGTGTTAGGGCCAAACCTGAGGCTCCAGTCTTGAACCACTTTCTTACAGGAAGCTGAAGATGCCAACGGACCCTGAGCACAAAGGCCTTCCTAACCACCCTTGCCTTGAAGGACCGACTGTTCTCTATGCCTTCTCACTTCCCTCCAAAATAATCCAAAACCATATTGTACAGTCCCTGACATTTCAGCATTCACAAGGTTAAGTCATCTATGAGCAAGAAGATATAACCATCACTGTGTGGTTAAAAATATTTGAGATGTTTTAAAGGTCTGAGATTTTTGGTGCATTAAATGGTGTGGTCTGACTTACTTTCTCATTGCTGCTACACTACACCTGACAAGCACAAACTGGAGGAGGAGAGGTTTATTTCACAACCTGTAGAGGTTTCAGTCCGTAGTTGCTGGTTCCAGGGCAGGACAGCAGGGTAGAGGGGCATGGCAGAGTGAGAAAAAACTCGGGGCAGATGTCCCGGTTACTTCCTCACTGCTGGGACAAAACACTCTACACCCATTAGTTAAAGGAGGAAAGGTTTATTTCTGCTCGCAGTTCATAGAGGTTTCAGTCTATAGTCAGCTGACTCCAAGTCTGGAAGGGGAGAAACAGCCCATGACGTGGCAGACAGGAGGCAGCAAGCACAAGCCTCCCTTTCCCCTTTGTTCCCTTCAGGCTACAGGCCTGTTGGTTGGTGCCACTCATACCCAGGGTGGGCTTTTCCATTACCCACACCCAGAACTATGCTAAACCAATAAGTGGACTGATCTAGTTATCACACACCCTTAATCCATGTTCACATACCCATAATCACCTTCCAAATGGTCCAGCTATGAGCACATGAAGCTTTGGGGGGACATCTAGATATAATACACACAGCAGAGCAGGAAAGAAGTGGGGCAGGAGCCAAAGGAATACATGTACAGTGATGTGAGCCTTTTAGAGATTTCAATGATGACAAACAGCCTGCTGCAACACATCTGCCATAGGTTCGCCACCACTGATATATACCCAGGTTGTGCCCCCAGTGCCCCATCTCTTCTCAATAGGCCACACCTTCCACCATCACACCCAGCTATAAACCCGTCAGTGGACTAAGCCAGTGAGCACTCTCTCATGCCTGTAATACACTCACCTCCCCAAAGCCCCACCTATATACGAGTGCATAAGGCTTTGAGGGGACATCTAGATATAAACCACAATGTGGTGATTGTTTGTTTGGAAACAGCTATCACAGGAAGTGGACTTGCTTGTTAATGCAGTCATTTCTGCACTGGAACAGACTCAGAGGGCATATGATGGCAGGAGACTGGAAAAAAGTACAGCGTAGAGGACACAGAAGTCACACTTGCTATTGTTATTTGAGGTGGGCATCACCTATGCACCTATGGCTCTTGGAAATCGAGTCTACCCTAAATACGAGAATATCTAATTAAACTGTGATCACTGTAATATTATGATATAGCATTAATTTAGCATTTACTATGTGCCAAGCATTATATTCAACCTAAGGATATGCTTTTTTTAAAAGTAACATTGTTAGGAAAATAAGGATGACCTGTCTTCTTCCTTTCTTCCCAGCTCTGCTGTTCTCTGTAACATTTGTGTGTGTGTGTGTGTGTGTGTGTGTGTGTGTGTGTGTGTGAAGGTTCTGCCTTCAAAGACAAGCTCTCCTGGCTCCTCTCCAGACAGACAACAATAACGCAGAGCTCACCCTAGAGTGTAAAACCAAGTGTTCCTCAAGTTCGCAGACCAGACCCATCACTGCAGCCACTCACACTGGGACACGTGGTTATCGATTGCACTCTGCATTTCTCTACATGCCCCCAAGTCCCCAAAGCCCAATTTTGATTCCAGATATTGGGGGCAGGCCACTGTGATCTACATTGTATTTCTTGATTCAATGAAAGTTTTTTTTAAACTTATTAACAAAAACAGCTGGACCTCGTACTTCAGTCACAGGGTAGATATACTAAAAACCCTCCATGGTCTCCCCTGCCCTTCTAGCTTCTTTTAATGCTAATTGCAAGGGAGACGGGGAAAATTGCTGTACTCCCTGAGAGGCGGTAGGCACCTGTGTTGCCGCCACATTTCCCCTAGCTGAAGAAGCTGGGATGGTCGCCTGTGGCTCAGTCAAATTAACTGGGTGTTGTGAAATGGTATTTGAGAGGACACACCCTTCTGAGGGGGAGCCTCTCTTGTCCCCACCACCCTCCCTTCTCAACCTGGACCAGGCCAGAGGGCCCCGGCTCTACAGGCGGCGCCACTGCTCTGCGCTCCATGTCCCGCTCAGGTGCCGGACTTGATTTTAATACAATGTTCTGAGCCAAGTCCTTCATGGTTACAAAACCCCTTCAAACCAACATCCAGAAAATCAAATACAGGAGCCAAACACGCAACAACCCCTTCTACAGACATATACCCCGGGAGTCTTGAGACTACCTGCACTTCAGTATCCCTTTCTCTTTGGCTTCTTTGAAGCCTGTATATTTTCTAGCCCTAAAAATCCATATTCCCACACTTTACACCTGACGTGCCAGTACCACGCACTCCAGTGCTGAATACTAGCTGACCAATTCGCTTCCACCCCCCGTGGGTGCCTCTTTGGAAATGTTCTCACCACCCTCTTAATCCTACCAGGGTCCCTTCATGGTCGCCATCTGTAGGGAACTGTTGGGTTCTTGCTGTAGCCCAGGAAGGAATGGCGGCAAGAATGAGGAAAAAATAGGTGAGAGAAAAGCTGGGATCAGGTGGAGGTCCTCTCTCAGTGGAGAAGGGGAACCACTCAAGAACAGTAGAGCATTTATTTATACCCTCTGGAGGTTGGTTAATTTTAGCCTCAGTCCCCAGCAATCAGTTAACAAGCTACAATGGCTTGTTTACAAGCACTGTGGAGCTCCCATGCTCTCGGGCACACGTGTTCTTGGGCTTCCAAGTTCTCGGGCTGCCGAGCTCTTGGACTCCCCTGTTCCCAGGCTGACTTTCTCTTGCACCTGTAATTACTTTCCAGCTTTCACAGGTCCCGACACCCAGGCTCTGCCTTACCCCAAAGTGGGTCCGTTTCAAAGGCTTGGCCTTACCCCTAAGCGGGCTCCCTTCCTCAGGTTCAGGCTTACCTTTCAGTGGGCTCCCTTCCCCAGGCTTGGCCTTAACCTTTGCAGGCTCCCATCCCCGGCCTCGGCTTTTCCACTAAGGGGTCTCCATTCTCTAAGCTCGGCCTTACACCTAAGCGAGCTCTCTTCCCTGTCTCACCCTTATCACTATCGAATGCACTTCCCCAGGCTTTGCCTTACAACTATACTGGCTCCCTTCCCCAGGCTCAAACTTACCCTTGAGTGGGCTCCCTTCAACAGGCTCCACCTTACCACTAAATGGGCTCACTTCCCCAGGCCCAGCCTTATCCCTAAGTGGGCTCCCTTCCCCAGGCTCAGCCTTTCCCCTCAGTGGGCTCCTTTCCCCAGGCTCTGCCTTACTCCTAAGTGGGTTCCCTTCACCGTCCTCAGCTTGTCCAGTAAGTGGGATCCATTCTCCAAGCTCGGCCTTACACCTAAGCAGGATCCCTTCCCCAGGCTCGGCCTTACCATTAAGCAGGCACACTTCCACAGGCTTTGCCTTACCCCTATACCGGCCCCCTTCACCAGGCTCCGACTTACCCCTAAACGGTCTCCATTCCCCAGGCTGTACCTTAACCCTAAGCAGGCTCCCATTCCTAGGCTGGGCCTTAATCCTAACCGGGTCCATTCCAAAGGCTCGGCCTTTCTCCTCAGCACGCACACTTCCCCAGGCTCTGCCTTACCCTGAAGCAGGTCCGTTCCAAAGGTTTGACCTTACCCCTAAGTGGGCTCCCTTCCCCAGGCTCAGGCTCACCCTTCAGCAGGCTCCCTTGCCCAGGTCTTGGCCTTACCACTAAGCGAACGCACTTCCCCAGGCTTTGCCTTACCCCTATACTGGCTCTCTTCCCCAGGCTCAAACTTATACCTAAGAGGGCTCCCTTCTGCTGGCTCCACCTTAACACTCAGCATGCTCCCTTCCCCAGGCTGGGCCTTACCCCTAAGCGGGCTCCCTTCCCCAGGCTCGGCCTTACCCCTAAGTCTATCCTGTTTGGCTTCATTTGGGCACACTGTTTTGGTACATATCCTTTCTTTTTCTCTAAGATTCCAAGTATGGTGGGCAGCCGTCCCAATCTTGTCACCTCCTGGCAGTGGTGTAGGCTGGCTGGCCGTTCTATTAAGTCCTTTACGTTTTGCCTGATCTACTAGTCTCTTGGGTCCGACTGATTTTGATTTCCAGATGTATGTCCTCCCCTTTGTTCCAGTTACCGGAATTTCAGTTGATTTTCTCTGTGCAGCTCTGAATGAGGCTCCTCCACTATTCTTCCGTGTTGTCCTCATGGAGCTGTTTTCAAAATGGAGATTAGGAATAAATGGAAAAGAGTTAAGCAGTAGTAAAACCAACAGCAAATTAGTGCCTTATGACTTGTTCGTGTATGAATGAAAGAAAAGCAATGGTAACAGGACAGACGTCTTGAGGTTGAGAGCCACCCCTTTCTCTTGCAGTCAGGAAGGAGGGGACTGTGATTTACATGAAAAAATGAGAAATTTGGCATTAGAAATATGAACTTTCATTCAGGAACATAAAATGACTTGTGTAGAGAGCGTCCCCACAACCAACACACGGTTGCTTGGAGAATGAGAAGAACGCTATGGAATCAGTAGTGACAGCTGTGTGTGCACAGAGGCAGCTCGAGGATTGAACTGTAAGTTGAAATTAGTATAAGTTGTTACTTGGAAATTAAACTTTTTCACTAGAAAAAGGAAGGCACAATGTAAATATTTATTGGTCCAATGAGAAACTCAATGTTATCTAATTAAACGCATTTTAGTGCCTGTGATCACCTATTTCCCTACAAAAAGGAAGGAGGTTCTAAGAATCAGTCTTGGAAACTTAATTGTTCCCACCTCTCAAGGGAGGTCACTCCCAACCCTTCTGCCCTGTCTAATAGATCAGATAAAGTCCTAGCAACTGCAGAAGTGACCAGAGCTAAACCAAGGCAGCATAGTGGGGGCATGGCCCTCACATCCTAGTTGTGGACCACAGCTCCAGTGTCTGTGAGCATGGCCTCAGGAGAATAGTACAAAGAAAGGAGATGCAGAGTGATACATGTACTGTATGAACAGTCTGCACAGCTGTGGACCTATTTCAGTGTATCTTGTAAATAAAAATCAGTGATAACAATCCAAATCCAGCAGGACATTTTTTACATGCACGTTGAGACCATGAATACCTTACAATGGAAGTCATTCAAAATACAAACAAGCTCACCAATTTGAAGTTCTTAATCAAGGAGCTGGGGGTATAGATCAGTGGAATAAGTGCCTGCCTAGCAAGCGCAGGGTCCTGAGTTCAATCCCCAGTACCGCAAAAAAAAAAAAAAAAAAAAAAACGAAGTTCTTAATCAAGGTGCACCTAAAACTTTTTCGTAATTTTGATTAAATTTCTGTCTGTGTTCAAGATTTCATGATTTTCCATGTAGTGTCAAGTGCCCGCAGTAGGAAAGGAAGGACTGTGTCCTTGAAGAGCTCTCAGGACTAACAGTGCAACAAGTAAAACATATTTTAAAACAGAAACTCCCAAGTGGTAGTTAAATATTTAAATTGAAATCAAGCCTGGATTTCATTTATTATACAGTAAAACAGTGATGCATAAGAGCACCCACAGAGGATATAATTGAAGAAAGACATTACATAGATAACCTATTCACTGAGAGAGAGGGACGGAGACAGAGAGACCGAGTCATCAGAATTGGCTCTTTTGCCTTTTCTCCAGGTAAAGACCCCCAGACCCTCCTGGAAAGTGCAAAGCTGGAGACCAGCTGTCTTCATATTCTTACGTAAGCTCGCACTTGAATTTTCTTCTTCATTGTTTTTAATTTATTGCACAATGCAAGAGCAATCACCTAGCTTTGTTCTTCTCTTTGGCTAAAGCAAGAGCTCAGCAAGCTGAGGTCTTCTGATTCTCAGACACACTGTTAAGTGAGCTCTGGACTCTTCCTCCAGCAAAGCAAAAGCTGTCAACATTTTACTAGGAAAATTATTTTCCAATAATCAGGTAGACATAAGGTCTACATTCAGACATGGGAAATTTTCATACATTCGATAAATAATCATCAAGCCACTTCATGGAAATAGATTTTTGTCTCCTTTAATTAGAACAATCCTTAATATTTCTGAAACAATGAACTTTGCGCTTCTGCTATATGATTACCGCTGTGTATTCCATACGTATGTTGAAAACAGATGAGTCTTTATCTTTTTATATATTTTTATTTTTGTTCATTTTAAAAGTAAAAGGAAAAAAAACATTAGCAAATAGACACAAAGTAGCACAAGAGCAGTACAAAAACTGAATTACAGATAAGGTGGCAGGGGATTAACAATGGTTGTTATATTACACAATAATAACATCAAAGTATATATTCAGGACAACCCAAATAGATATACAAGATTGATTAAACAACCAATCATTGATCCTTACATTAAAGTGACATGAGACAATAGTGCAACCATGCTAGCCATACTGCATATATATACATATATATATACATACTTACATAGCTATCCTTTTCTTCCTTTTCTCCTTCCCTTCATCCTGATTGCTCTTTACTTTTGAACAGTCTCCCTTCATACCTTCCAATTTATATTCCCATCTTCATGTTCTTACACTAGTGATACAATATGCTGCTTGCACATGCACATCTGATTTATTTCACTTATGAGTATGGTCTCTAATTGTGACCATTTGCCTATAAAAGCCTCAAGTTTCTCTTTCTTTATAGCTGAATAATATTCCATTGAGGAAAAATACCACAGTTTTTTTATCCAGTCCTCTGTGGATGTACATTTGGGTTGCTTCCACGAATTAGCTATTACAGGTTGTGCTGCTATAAACGTGGGTGCACATATATCATGGTGATACGATGTTTTCAGATCTTCTGGGAAAGTACCCAGAAGAGGAATAGCTGGGTTGAATGGGACCTCTAGACCTAGTTTGCTGAGGAATCTCCAAACCAATCTCTAACCAGTTTGCATTCCTATCAGCAGTGCAGAAAAGTTCCTATTTCTCCACAGCCTCGCCAGCATTTGTTATTGGATAATTTCTTGATGCTGGCCAATCTTACCGGGGTGAGATGAAATCTCAATGTTGTTTTTATTTGCATTTATCATATGACTAAAGATACAGAACAATTTCTGATATATTTATTTGTGATTTGTATTTCTTTATCTGAGAAGTATGTATTCATCTCAGATGCCCATTTGTGGATTGGGTTTTTGAATTTGGACAGGTACATGGTTTTCAATTCTTTGTATGTTCTAGATAGAAGACCTTTGTCCGAGGGACAGCCAGCTAGGATTTTTTTCCCAATTTGTGAGTTTTCTTTTTACTTTGCTGGTGATTTCTTTAGATGTGCAAAAACTTTTCAGTAAGATGAGGTCCCAGTTATTGATTCTTTGAAGTGTTTCCCTTGCAGTTTCATTTTTGTTCATGAACTCTCTGCCTACTCCTATGTCTTCAAGACTTTTACCTACTTTCTCTTCCAATAGGTTTAATGTTTCTGTTTTAATATTGAGATCTGTAATCCATTTTGACTTGAGTTTGGTGCATCGTGATAGACTTGGGTCTATTTTCAGTTTTCGGCAAGAGGCAAGCCAATTTCTCCACCACCATTTATTAAAGAGGCTATCTTTCTTCTAGTGAGTTTGTTTGGCCCCTTTGTCAAATATTAGGTGGCTGAGTGTATTTGTGATTGTGGCTGCATCTTCCAGTCTGTTCCACTGATCCTCAGGTCTGTTTTTTAGCCAGTACCAGGTTGATTTTATTACAGTAGCTTTGTAGTATAATTTTAGGTCAGGGATTGTGATTCCACCTGACTTGTCCCTGTGGCCCAGGATTGCTTTTGCTATTCTGGGTCTCTTCTGGTTCCAGATGAATTTGAGGAATATTTTCTCTACATCTCTGAGGTATGCTGATGGTAGTTTAATGGGAACTGCATTGAATCTGTACATCAATTTTGGTAGTATGGCCATTTTCACAATGTTGGTTCTTCCTAACCATGAGCAGGGGATGTTTTTCCATTTATTGAAATCCTCTTTGATCTCTTTTTTCAGAGTACTGTAGTTTTCATTGAATAAATCTTTTACCTCTTTTGTTAGATTGATTCCTAAATATTTCAGTTTCTTGGATTCTATTGTAAAAGGTATGGGTTTCCTTAATTTCTCTCTCAGTCTGTTTGCTGTTTGTGTATAGGAATGCTATTGATTTTTGGTGTTGGTTTTGCATTCATCAACTCTGCTGAATTTGTCAATTAATTGAAGGAGTCTTCTTGTGGAGTTTTTGGGGTCTTCCATGTAAAGTATCATGTCATCTACAAATAGTGATAGTTTTGCTTCTTCCTTTCCTATCTTTATTCCTTTTATTTCTCTCTCTTGTCTAATTGTTCTGGCTAGTGCTTCCAGAACTATGTTGAATAGTAGTGGTGACAGTGGATATCCTTGTCTTGTTCCTGACTTTAAAGTGAAAGTTTTCAGTTTTTGTCCATTTAGTATGATGTTGACTGTTGGTTTGTCATAGATGGCTTTGACCAGATTGAGGTAGAGGCCATCTATTCCTATTTTTTCTAGGGTTTTTAATATGAATGCATGTTGGACTTTATTGAAAGCTTTTTCTGCATCTATTGAGATGAACATGTGTTTTTTGTCTTTGGCTCAATTGATATGGTGTATTACCTTAATTGATTTGCGAATATTAAACCACCCCTGCATTCCTGGAATAAATCCAACCTGTTCATGGTGTATAATTTTCCTTATGATTTGCTGCATTCTATTTGCTAGTATTTATTGAGTATCTTTGCATCTATGTTCATTAGAAATATTGGCCTATAGTTCTCTTTCTTGGTTGGGTCCTTCCCTGGTTTTGGTATTAGTATGATACTTGCCTCCCAAAATGAGTTAGGGAGAATTTCTTTCTTTTCAATCACATTGAAGAGTTTGAGGAGTGTTGGCATTATATCTTCTCTGAATGTTTTATAAAATTCTGCTATGAATCCAGCAGGGCCTGGGCTTTTCTTTGTCAGTAAGTTTTTAATGACATTTTCAATCTCATAAATTGATATGGGGTTATTCAGGGTTTTTATATCTTCCTGATTCAACTTTGGTAATTCGTACATTTCTAGCAATCTGCCCATTTCTTCTGAGTTTTCTCTCCTATTGGAGTAAAGATTTTCAAAGTAGGTATTAGTGATCTTTTGAATTTCTGTAGGATCTGTAGTGATTTCATCCTTTTCATTCCTTATTGCATTAATTTGAGTTCTTTCCTTTCTTTTTTGATAAGGTTGGCTAGAGCTTTATCAATTTTATTTATTCTTTCAGAGAACCAACTCTTTAATTCACTTTTTTTTGTAGAGTTTTCTTCATCTCAATTGCATTGATTTCTGCCCTAAGCTTTATAATCTCCCTTCTTTGGGCTTTGGACTTCACTTGTTCTTCTTTTTCTAAAAGTTTGAGGTGCAGCATTAGGCTATTTATTTGTTCTCTTTCTGTTTTCTTTTTTTGGCAGTACTGGGGATCGAACTCAGGACCCTGCGCTTGCTAGGCAGGCACTTATTCCACTGAGCTATATCCCCAGCCCCTTCTTTCTGTTTTCTTTATGTGTGAGTTCACTGCTGTAAATTTCGCTCTGAGGACTGCTTTCATTGCATCCCAAAGATTCCTATGAGTTGTATTTGTATTTTCACTTGTTTTTAGGTATTTTTTAATTTGTTCTGTGACCCATTGGTTATTCAGGAGGTTGTTGTCCAATTTCCAAGTGTTTATGGAGGTTTTGGAATTCCCTTTTTTTTCTGAAAGAGAAAGACAACAAGCATCTGAGTGTGGCGGTTCTGGGCAGCAAGGACACAAGAGCATCTGGGTTCACTGCCTTTAGCCACAGGGGCCTGCATCCCACTGAGGGGTGTTGCCTTTCCCCCTGGGGCCCAGGCCATTTGGACTCTCTGGGTCAAGACCATTTTGAGCTTATTTCTTTCCTTCCAGTAATTTAAATCAAATGCTGCAATCTGCCATGGACATCCCCCTAACACAGGAATGTAACCGGGAAGGTTAGGAGAGGGCTGCCTGGCACCTGTCCAGACACGGATGGCTCCAGGGCTGAGGAGACGGGCTGGTCTGCTGACAGAGCCCCCTTTTTTTATTTTAAAGACAAAAGAATGGAGACATACAAACCAGAACAAGCCATAAACAATATCGAAAATACAAAATTATACAGAACATAGTAGGGAATTAGCACTGGATGCTGTATTACATAATGATAACTTCACATTAGTTAACACACAAACATTAAAGGAAATACCAAATTATAGAGAAGATAGTAGGGAATCAGCACTCGATGCTGCATAACATAAAGTCATCTTCACTTCTGTTAATACAAAAACGATTGAGAAAATACAAATTATAGAGAACATAGAAGGGAATTAGCTCTGGATGCTGTCCTATATAATGTTACCTTCACCTTTGTTACTCAGTTACACAGATGATGGCCCATTTGATCATTCAGTTTTCTCCTCCCTCATCTCCATTGCCCTACCGCTCAATCAGTCCTCCTCCCTGTGATAATAACTGTATTCCTGGGTTTATCTTTACCCCTGGACTCTTGCCCTGGGAAGAGATATAGCTGCCTCAGACTATACTATAGCATACATGGTGTATACAAACTGCCATGGTCGGAGGTGAAAAAGCACCTATGCTCACAGCGGACCGCCTGGCTCCACCCCGTCGCCGTGCTATGGGTGGGGGGGTCCAGTCCATGGGGTGCCCTCAGTGGGGCCCACAGTGGAGCAGCCATGGGGCCCTCAGCGGAGCAGCCATGGGGCCTACAGCAGTGCAGCCGTGGGGCCTACAGCAGAGCAGCTGCAGGGCACGTGCCCCTGTTGGGGTGCCCTCGGTGACCCGGTCGGCTCTGTCCCGTTGCCTCAATGCCGGAGGCCCTTTCTTCTCTTCCTCCCTCCTCCTGATCTCCAGTATTACTGTTCCCCACCCCTTGCAGCTCGGCATTGGACGAACTTACAATGCTCGGTATAGGGCTTGAAATCTCCCCGGCCCGTTCTCACTGTGTTAGTTCAGGGTATTAACTGAGTTTAAAGATTAGTTCTAGAATAGAGTTGGAGGATTTTCTCAGGTCTGCTGTATAGAGTATGTTTTTGTTTTTCAGATTCCCGGTCTGCTGCTTTTCATCTAATTTGTTGCTATGGGTTCATGCAAGGTTCATGTGTGCAAGCTGTAAGGAGACCCTCTTGGTGCTCACATTAATAGTTTGGGGTGAGTCCTGAAGACCATGGATTCGTCCCATTGTTGCCAGGAACAGGCAGTGCTTGCTCAAGCCACTGAGACTCAAGGTACTCCCAGAAAGAGTTCAGGGTGGAAGCTGAGTTCCGGCAACTGAGCTCGTGCTTCCTGCCTGATGTTGGAGGGAGAAGGGCGTGGAGCCATGCAATCCACCTCCATCTGCATCTCCCTCCTGTTGCAGTGCTGGAGCCCCTGTCTGCTCTTCAGCCGGATCCCTGGGAGCCGCCGCAGCTCACCGCTGAGGTTCTCTGCTTCGCTCCGCCGGTAGTGGCTCACCCAGCAGAGAGGCAGGGGGCCACCGCCTCAAGGCAGGTGCAGAGCCGGGTGTGGAGGGCTGTGTACTAGTTGCATTGATTCTCTCCAGGCACTGATTAGGAAGGTTGCCGCAGGGTAGGGACTCTGCCCCAGTGGCTGTCGCAACCTCTCATTCCCACACTGGGTTCGACAACTGCTCCTGACCGCCATTGCCTCCTTTCCTGGCTGCGGCCTCCTCTCTCCTGCCCTGGACCAGCTCTCAGAACTCCGCTCTCCCCTGGTGGAGTCAGGAGGCATCCGTGAGCATGGGCCTCCAAAGCTGAAGCTGCGAATGCTGGAACAAGGGCGCGGGCCATGGGTGTGCTTGGAGTGGTGACTTCCTCCTTCTCCTCTCCCTCCAACTGTGCCATGGCAGATCTCCGATCATTTCCTCCAGCAGAGGTTTGGCTTAGTCTTTCTGAGGCCTTCAATTCCCATTTCAGGTCCTTCCTGAGTTCAGGAAACCCACCTCTTTCCCTTCTGTCCTTCACATGTTGCTATATTCCTATATTCCTTTGTCTGAGTGGCAGTCCTCCGGGAGGTTCTCTCTCTGCTGTCTACCCGGTCACCATCTTGAAGTCCTCTTGTAAAATTTATTTAGTTATTTGTTACTATCTAGTGAATTGACCATTACATTTCTAAAGTTCTGAAATGGCCAACAGACCATAGAAAGATACCACTTTAGGCTCCTGCTTGAAACCAACAGCTACAGAAAACTGCTGGGCCACTTGATTCAGGGCCACTGGAATTCCCTTTGTCACTAATTTGCAATTCCATTGCACTGTGGTCAGATAATATGCATGGGATAATTTCCACCCTTTTGCATTTAGGTAGGTATGTTCTATAAGCTAGAATGTGGTCTATTTTAGAGAAAGTCCCATATGCAGCTGAGAAAAGTGTGTATTCTGGTGTTGTGGGGTGGAACGCTCTGTAAACATCTACTAAGTCCATTTGTTCACACATTTGGTTCAGATCTGTTATATCTTTGCCGAGTTTTTGTCCAGTTGCCCTGTCTCTTTGCATCAAAGGGGTGTTTAGGTCCCGTATTACAATAGTGTTATTTGGTTTTTTATGTCCATTAATATTTCCCTTACATAGTTTGGTGCTCCAGTATTTGGTGCATACATGTTTAGGATTGTTATCTCTTCCTCTTGCAGCTTTACCCTAACTAGTATATCATGGCCTTCTTTGTCTCTTTTGATTGTTATCAGTTTGAAGTTGACATTGTCTGCAAACATAACAGCTACCCCTGCTTTTTTCTAGGAACCTGTTGCATGGACAATTGTTTTCCAGCCTTTGACTTTCAGTCTATGGATTTCCTTTGGAGTAAAGTATGTTTCCTGTATACAGAATTTTGTGGGATTCTGTCTCTTAATCCACTCTGCCAGTCTGTTTCTTCTGACTGGTGAATTGAGGGCATTTACATTAATGGTTATAACTGTCATATGTTGGCTTTTTCTTGTCATGCTGTTTACTTGCTGTTGCTTTCCTACTTTTGCTGTTTAATTGTTTGTTCTTCTCATGTGTTCCTTTCTATTGCTATTCTTGAGATTGTGGTCACTTTATTCTCTGTCTAGAATATCTTTCAGTCCTTTTTGTAATGTTGAATTGGCACTCATGAAGTTCTTTAGTTGTTCTTTGTCATGGAAATATTTTATTTCTCCATTGAATTTAAAGGATAGTTTTGCAGGATACATCAGTCTGGGTTGGAAGCTGTTTTGTCTCAGAATCTGTAATACCTCGCTCCAAGCTCTTCTTGTTTTCATGGTTATTGTTGAGAAGTGTGCTGTGATTTTGATGGGCTTTCCTTTATAGGTGATCTGTTTCTTTTCTCTAGCAGCTTTTCATATTGTGTTCTTTTGCTGTATATCTGGGATCTTGACTATTATGTCTGGATGTGGTTTTATTTGGGTTGTGGCTCATTGGAGTTCTATATGCTTCATTTACCTGCACATCAGTATCTTTTACCATGCTTGGGAACTTTTCTGCTATTATTTCTCCAAATATTCTTTTTATGTCATTTGTGTTGCCTCTTGCTGTTTCACTGATTCCTATTACTCACATATTATTTCTCTTTGCTTCATCTTGGAGCTGTTGGATTGATTTCTCCTGGTTCCTTGATGACTTTAAGAGATCCTTCCTTTCACAATTGTTAACTGTCATGCTGTCTTCAAGATCTGAAATTTTATCTTTGGCTTCCTTCAAGCAGTTTTGCAAGCTTTCAAAGGCAGTTTTCATTTCCTGGAAATCTCTTTGAGTCTGTTTCTTGTGTTCTAATTCATTCCTAAATTGCTCATGTAATGTTTCCATTTGTTGCCTTTGATCTTCTAGTCTTTTATCTGTTTCTTGTCTGTATGTACAAAGCATTTCTTCCATTATTATTTTCATTTCATTTTTTTGCCTGAGAGATTATTTCAGATTTAATATCTTCTATGGCCTGATGGAGTTGTTTCTTTACTTCAAATGTGATCATTTCAGAAATTTTAGGTATGTTGTTTCCTAGTGCTCCTATGTCATCGTGTCTTGTACTTGTTTTGGGTGGAGTTGTGTTCTGAGACTACACTCTGCTCTTTTGTCTTGTCATTTTCAATGTCAGATGACTAGTGCTGAGCTACTGACTACCCAGACAGCTTAGAAAGTACTCTAGGGACCCTAGTTTACGTGGATGTCAAAATAAAACCAGTGTGGTAGCAGACCATGGACCACTGGGCCCAGGGACACCAGGCAATTGCTGGGGTGCATGGTTCAGACCACACCTGAGATAGCGTGGGAGTGTTGGGCTTCGGTGCCAGGGTGTCCAGTATGTGGGCCTCAGTCTTGAAGCCTATGGTGGTTAGGCAGCTGCTTCTTCTTCGGGCACCTCAGGTAGCTGGTCAGGGGGGAGCAGGGCTCTTCTCTTAACCCTGAGGACCCCAGAACCTGAGGCTGATTCCACTCTGCAGGTCTCAACCACCAACAGGGACGGGGCCTTCCAGTCCAAGCTCCTTCCTAACTCTAAGGTGTGGAGCAAAGCCCAGGTGTAGACCTTATGAGAGGACAAGAGTTGTGCTGTTCATGTGGTGTCGCAGGTCAGCCTCCATCGCTGGAGAAAGGTCTGTGTCGCAGGGCTGGGCTGCAGTCTGTGAAATGTTGTGCCACCCGGATGTCAGTGCAGGTCGGCCTCCATCGCTGGAGAAAGGTCTGAGTCACAGAGCTGGGGTGCAGTCCGTGAAACACTGGCTGCTCAGATATTGGTACAGGTTGGCCTCCATTGCTGGAGAAAGGTCTCACAGATGAGTTTTTTAAAGTTTAGAATTCTGAATTATTTTGTGAAAGTAAGCACTGCGTTTTTATTACACATTGATGTGAGGATACAGCATTGCTTCAAGAAAGCCTGTATTCCAATGGTTCTTACATTTTTGTGTTTCTCTTTATCTTTCCTGAGAGTTAATACTGTACTTTACCTGATTTGCACGTGGGATGCCAAAGTTTCCATTTGTTAGTTGAAAATCTAGTCCTCACGTTCTTCAAAAACTATTTTCAGAAATGAGAGTCCAGGCCGCGATATTTTCTCACACGGTGGCTGCCCGCTGTGGAACCCCCAAAAAGTGACCCAAAACGAAATCGAGATCTCTCAAGAAGCACTTTATTTAAGCTGGTACCCAGCGGTGTCTCCATTGCAACGCAGGCAAGGAGAGCACCGGGTGGGCGGATGGTCGGGTTTTTATGTTTAGCAAGGGCTTAGGAAAGGGGAAGGGTGGGGTGCTTGGAGACGCATACAGAACAGGAAACGGCACAGCAAGTTTAGACATGCAGCTTAAGCAAGCTTTTAGCCCGGGGAGGGGGCAGGTTACAGCAAGTTACAACATGTTTGTCTTGTAGCAACGGGAGCAAGTGACAACATTAACGGGAGCAGGTTACAACATTCCCCACTGGTTTTGGCCGGGGGGGGGGTCAAATCATTGACTCCCCACTAACGGTAGCATGAGGTACCGGTTCCCATCCCTCTGATCTGAGGACCATCATCTTAACTGTATGCGAGATTCTATGTAGTTTGTTATACACTTGAGTACACACGGGCCCACCATCACTATCAATAAAATTCCCAATAATGGTCCTAAAAAGGGGATCAAGTAAGCCCAAAATCTGTTCCCAGCAAGTGAACCCCAGAAGGGGTATTTAGATAACTCTCGCCGTCTTTTAATTACGTCTTCTTGGAGCTGTTTTACTTTATCTTTAACTATGCCTGACTTGTTGGCATAGAAGCAGCATCTCTCTTGCAAGGCGAGGCATATGCCTCCTTGTTCAGCAGTTAACAAGTCTAGTCCTCTACGGTTTTGGAGGACCACCCCTGCTAAGGAGTCAATTTGGTCTTGGAGGTCTTGGATTGTGCTAGACAGGGCTTGAACATCATTAATTAACTGATTGGGTAGCTTGACATAGGAGTGTATCGCAACTCCCATTCCTGCCGAGCCTGTAGCTAATGCTCCTGAGATTCCTAATCCTATTAACAAGGGTATAAATTGTACTGCTCTTTTAGCTCGACTGGCGATACAGTCAAGACTAGGGATGGGAACAGGCTCTTTTTCAGGAATGATATCTATGTCGGGCAACAGAGTTGCCATTATGCACAATCCAGTCCAATTACTAGGGAGAAAAGTATATGCCTGATTTCCTCCACAAATAAACACTTGCCCTTTGGCGGGACAAAGAGGGGAACTGGCATTTATTATCTGACTGCAGTTTGCGGAGGTGGCGTACCCAAGATCAATTTCATAGCTGCCATTTGGGGGTCTTCCTTGTATGCAGGATGTGAATTTATTTATTTTTTTTATTTTTTTTTAAATTTTATTTTATTATGTTTCTAAAATAAAAAAATAAAATAAAATAAATTTTATTTTAAAGACAAAAGAATGGAGACATATGAACCAGAAAAGCCATAAACAATACAGAAAATACAAAGTTATACAGAATATAGTAGGGAATTAGAACTGGATGTTGTATTACATAGTTATCTTCACATTAGTTAACACAAAAACATTAAGGAAATACCAAATTATAGATAAGATAGTAGGGAATTTGCATTGGATGCTGTATAATATAAAGTTATCTTCATTTCTGCTAGTACAAAAACGACTGAGGAAATACAGAATTATAGAGAACATAGAAGGGAATTAGCTCTGGATGCTGTCCTACATAATGTTACCTTCATCTTTGTTACTCAGGTTACACAGATGATGG